>CAXKTH010000109.1:0-300780 GCA_964056705.1 Troilus luridus
TACTTTTGATTTTTGATTGGGTATTTTTAAGATATTCATGGTCATTTAGTTCAGGTGGGTCTTCGCGATTTTTATTTAATTTGTCGGTACGTTTTTCTTTTTCTTCAGTAATTTTTGTATGCGTTAATTCGTGTAAGAGTTGTAAGTCATTATGATATTTTTGTACATATAATTCTGTTATATTAAGATCTGTCTTTTTATTATTTTCTGATGTAAATCCAAACGTTATCTCGTTAGGAGTTAATTTTAAATTTTGATTTAATGCATTGTTGTACGCAGTAGTTGCTAGTTTTAGTTTTTGTAAGAGAGAATATGTTTTTTGTTTATATGAAGTTAGTCTAAGTAACTCTGTTAATGTTAAATGTACTCTATTTAATAATCCTAGTGAATTTGAATGATTTGTTGAAGTATAATGTAGATTTATATCGTTATATTTGCAAAACTGAAACAGAATGTTTCTTACGTTTACGTTTGTTAGGTCTCCTAATATTGTCAACATGGGTCTTTAGTTGTCTAGCTCCTTGAATTAAAACATTAACTTTTCTAAATTTGTCCTTACTTTTGATTTTTGATTGGATATTTTTAAGATATTCATGGTCATTTAGTTCAGGTGGGTCTTCGCGATTTTTATTTAATTTGTCGGTACGTTTTTCTTTTTCTTCAGTAATTTTTGTATGCGTTAATTCGTGTAAGAGTTGTAAGTCATTATGATATTTTTGTACATATAATTCTGTTATATTAAGATCTGTCTTTTTATTATTTTCTGATGTGAATCCAAACGTTATCTCGTTAGGAGTTAATTTTAAATTTTGATTTAATGCATTGTTGTACGCAGTAGTTGCTAGTTTTAGTTTTTGTAAGAGAGAATATGTTTTTTGTTTATATGAAGTTAGTCTAAGTAACTCTGTTAATGTTAAATGTACTCTATTTAATAATCCTAGTGAATTTGAATGATTTGTTGAAGTATAATGTAGATTTATATCGTTATATTTGCAAAACTGTTGAACAAGATTATTTTTCATTTCTGTACCTTGGTCTAGTGTGATTTGTATAGGTGTTGGATAATATGTAAAATAAGTTTGTAAACAGTCACAAATGTTTATTGCATTATGCGTTGGTATTATTTGTGTAAATAGTCTTTTTGAAAAAGTGTCAACGGCTGTAAATATGAGTTTATTGTCGTATTTCAATATGTCAATCATTAATTCTTGGAACGGTTTTTCTGGAGTAGGTGTCAGTTGGTATTTTGTTTTAAGTGGTTTTCTATCATACTTAGTTTTTTTACAAATTTCACATTTATTGATATATTCCGTAATTTTGTCTTTCATATTTGGAAAGTAAATTTGTCGTTTTAATTTCTCTAATGTTTCCAATATTCCGCGATGTTGTGTCTTGCCTAAATGATAGTTTTCAATTGTTTCAATTTGTTCGTTCAGTGGTTCAATATCTTGAATGAAGTTAAAATATCGTTTAATTTTTACTGTTGGAAATTCGTCCTCTATTATCTGTCGGATCTCATTAAAATATTCATTGTAGATTTTGTCTAATGTCTGCATGTTGCTAGAACAGTAAATTCCATAAGTTTTGTTTGGTTCAAGTATTTGGTATAGTAAAGTTTGTAAATCATCTTTTTCCGTAAAAATTAGTTCATGTCGTTTTTTGTTTCCAAATGGTTTTGTAAACTTTATTTCGTCTTTATTTCCTCTTTTAATAATTATTTGATGATTTTCAACATTTATACATTTGTCAGGGTCACAGATTCCAAATTGTTCCCTACTTGATTCCTGAGAATGTATGGTCTCTAAATCAGTTTGTTGTTCTTGTTGGTTGGTTGTCATGGGAGTTGGTATGTGTAGGTCTTCCATGATTGCGTCATATTGCGAATCTTCAATCGCTGGATTATCTAATAAATTGTCAATGTCCATCTGTTCTGATTCGTTATGGTTAATTTCCGCTATATTTCGCGAGAGTGCGTCTGCTACATAATTAGTTTTACCGTTAACGTGCTTTATGTCAAATTCAAACTCCTGTAACTTCCATACCCATTTCATAATGCGTGTGTTTCCGTTTTTCATTGTAAAAATCCATGTCAATGGTTTATGGTCCGTTTGTAGTAAAAATTTATTCCCATATAAGTATGGCTTAAAATGTTGAGTAGCCCAAACGACTGCTAATAATTCCTTCTCTATAGTGCTATAGTTATACTCCGCATTTTGTAGTACTCGTGAAGCGAATGCTACAGGGTGTTCTATATTATTTTCATCTTTTTGAGATAGTACGGCTCCTAGTGCTTGGTTACTTGCGTCTGTTGTCAAAATAAATTGTTGTTCCCAATTCGGATAATTTAAAATGGGAGTGTTTGTCATTAAGTCTTTTAATGTTTTACATGCGTCATGTATTTCTTTAGTTTTGTAAATTTTTGCATAACCCTTAATAAATTTTCGATAATATCCGGACATACCCAAAAATTGTCTTGTCGACTTTTCGTCATGGGGTATCGGGAAATTAATTATCGTTTCGATTTTAATAGGGTCAGTTTTTAAACCTTCTGCTGTGACTATGTACCCTAAAAATTTTAATTCGGTTTTAAAAAATTCAGTCTTGTCTAACTGAATAGAAAGTCTGTGTGTTTTAAGTACTTCGAAAACTCGTTCTAGATCTTTTAGATGTTCATCTTCATTTTTGGAAAAAACAATAATGTCGTCGATGTATATTAATGTATTTGGTATATTAGCGATTAGCATGGTCATAGCACGTTGAAAAGTGGGTGGCGCGCAACTTAAACCGAAAGGCATTCTGACAAATTCAAAATGTCCATTTTCCGTTGAAAACGCGGTTTTTGGAATGGACTTTTCGTCCATTTCTATTTGGTGAAAACCGGATGTTAAATCTATCGTTGATAAGATTCTTGCTCCTCTTAATCGATTCAGCAAGTCTTCTATGTTAGGCAACGGAAATTTGTCCTTTATAGTCATTTGATTTAATTTGCGGTAGTCTATGACCATTCTTATCTTTTTTTGACCGCTAGCATCCATCTTTTTCGGCACTATCCAAAGTGGCGAGTTGTAAGGTGAATTGCTAGGTCTTATTATCCCGTTTTTTAATAATTTTGATACCTCTTCATTTATTTGTTTTTTAAATTGTTCGGGATATCTGTAATTACGAGTATAGACGGGGTTATCATTAATTGTATTAATTTTATGTTTTAGTAAATTAGTTGGCTTTAGGATTTCATTTTCCTTTTTTATTATTTCGCCGTTTTTACTTATTATTTTCACTAGTTCGTCGGTATATTTTTTATTTATATGAGAATGACGGATCACGTTTTTTTTTTCCTTTGTGTCGGTCATTAAATGAACTTCGTGATTTATTTTTGTTTTATATATTTTATTGTTTATAGTTATATTTGTATTATTGCAATCAATATTAACGTTTAATTGTTGCATTGTTTCGTAACCCAATAGGATGTCGAATTTAGTCGAAAAAGGAAAAATTAAAAAGGTTGCATCGGAATTGATTCCTAACGACGGTGACAGGTTTAGGTTGACACTTAGTGTTCCTTCTGCTCTCCCGGTAGGGGTTTTTATTACGAAGCATTCCTCTTTAATAACCGCATCCTTGGGTACGATCTTTGGATTTATATAATTTTTGGTAGATCCCGTATCGATCAACCATTTATGATTTTGTTTATCTATTATACGCGGTAAATTAATATTATCCGATTCGCGATTTAATTCATATTCTATAATTGATTTGGCAATTTTATCCGATTCGCGATTTATTTCATATTCTATAATTGATTTGGCCTCGTCCGTTTTATTTTGTATTATCGCGTTTTTTAAATCCGATCCGGCGGGTCGTTGGAGTCTTGGCCTAGTCCTAAAAAATGATCGAACTTGTTTTCTAGGTTACTTAATTTGTCAGTAAGTTTTTGTATTATTGCGTCTTTGTCCTCGTCAACTAGATGAACACGATTAGAAACTGTTCGCATTGATACCGTTTGCGATTCTCCTAATTTTTCTAATGGCGGTTCAATTTGTTTTTGCTTATATTGTGCCGACGATGGTTTGTTAAAGTAGCGATATTGGTCTTGGGGATCCCATTGTTGGTTATAAACGGGTTTTTGATTGTAAGTTGGATTACTTGGACGAATATAATTTTGTTGATTATAATTATAATTTGGATGGTTATATCTGTCATGTTTATAATAATGTTGATTTTGTTGATAGTTGTTGCGATTAGGTTCATACTGTCTTTGTGGATTGTTTTTATTAAATTTGAAATTTGGATCAAAATGTTTACCCTTATAGTTAGAATTCGATGTTAAGTTTTTTTCTTTCCTATGTTGTCCGTAAATTCGATGGACAATATGAGATGCGGAATTTCGTAAGATCTCATCAATGTCTTCTAAAGTGTCAAATTTAATGTGATAAATGAAATCGGTTAGTTGCGGATTTAAATTGTGTACGGCGTGATGTGATATCTGTCGGTCGTATCTAGCCATCTCAGCGAGTTTGTCTTCTATCTCAGGGTCGGCATAGACTCGAGCGTATAAATCGCAACGTTTTTTACTAAGTCTGTCTAAATAGTCATGTGGGTTTTCATGCGCGTGTGAATTTGTATTTAAAATTTCGGCTATTAATTGTTCGCGAGTTCTAGTATCCTGATATTTCTTTTTTAAAAATTGTAAAATGTCCGTTACGCTTTTAAATTCTTTGTCATATGTGGCAATTTTTGCTTTGCCCTTTAATTTCGTTAATAAAGTCAGAACTAATTTAGAATGATTTGTGTCGCAATGAGAATTGTTATCTTTGCAATATAAGTCAAAAATAAAGTTTGTATTTCGAATAAAATCAACCAATAGTAACGGGTCACCATCATACTCCGGTATTAACTTGAAGTCGTGATCCTTAATTTCCATATTGGTCATACTAGTTTCGTTTAATAAAAAATTATCTAAGTTTTCAATTGTAAGTGGAGTAGAATTGTTAATTTGTCGAAGTTGGTTTAATCTTTCTTTTAAATTTGGCATATAAATGAAATAAACTTAAAGATAAATTATAAAGTATACATAGTAATAATAATAAATTTAAAATTTGAAATAAAAGTAATTGTAAATAAAATGAATTTAAATTTAATTATATTAGTATAATTTATTCTGCATCTATGTGATCTTCAGTGAATTAAAGTTTTTTTGAGTTAGAAGATCCGTAATTTAACAATTTTGTTCGTGACTCAGGTAACAATATTTAAAAATATTCAGATAACTGGGATACCTCTGTAGCCGTGGAGAACGCTTGCTGTACCTGTACACGCAGTGGCGATTCTTCCTCTAGGCGGAGAGTAGTGGTCTTGCTGCTTCTGGTGTCGTCTTCTCGACCCAAAGCTCCCGCAATGTCACTAGTGTATATCCTCGATATCTGCCCAAGTCCCTATATTCGTACGCCAGTTAAAGGTTCTGAACGTATCTAATACTTTTTAAAAACTATATTATGAATGATACATAGAATACATGTAAATAAATGTCAACTAAATAGCGATATTAACTGTTCAAATGTCTACGGACGAAAAGGCCCCTCCCTTTGGTCTGGAACGGTTAAATAGGATCAGCCATGCTGATGCTATTTCTCTAGAATTGTTTACTGTTTTTCTGGTCACCTGCAGCCACCTGCATCTTATAGTGCATAACAATTCTAGCTAATTGATTATGATTCTAAGTATTGTTTACGCATTTACTCGGGAGCCACCTGTAACTATATATATATATATATACTAGCTTTTGCCCACGTCTTTGCTCGCGTGGAATTTGGTCTGCCATATAAAGTTTCGTGACAGACCATTTTAAATAAATAATTTCATTTTTTTTAACTATAAGTTACTTGTACTTCCGAAATTTAAGATGTCTTCAAAACTGATGGATTCCATACATTTTTGAACCCCTGTTATATTAAGGGGGAAACCCTCGGGGGTGGAATTGTCCAAATTCCTTTCTCAGTGCTCATTTAAGCTTTACAAAAAACCTATATATATATTTTCCACGAATCGGCCAGGAAGGACCACGCGAATATCACTAAAATCTTTTTCACACTCTCCAATACTCTCTTATCTTCCTGGACTCTTCCTCTCGCTCCTCCTTAGTCCATTTTCTCCCTCGTCTCTTCTTTCTTCCTGCAAGAAGCTCTCTATCATAGCAGTCCTCATCCTTGATTTTTAACCTATCCAGCTCCTCTTTTATTTGGATCACATATCTACCTATACCCTTATAGCTTAATACTTTATCAACGATTTTTTTGTTCAGCCTCTTATGGTTCATTCTGACCATGTGACCGTAGAACGTCAGTCCCCTGGTCCTAATGACTGTTTCAAGATCTTCCAAATTTGTGTATATACATATATATTATACTCATAACTTACAAATCCAACAAAAGAGGCGTTTTAAATTATGCATGCTAATTACAAGCAATATATTGTATGCATACAATTTAATCCTGTAGATTTATACTATAGATTACATAATAGATACAAGTATAATAAAAAACAATTATAAAAAGTGAGTAAGTAAATAAAAGAATACTGAAAATGTACCCATACAAAATTAATTATGTACAAACAGAAATACGAATATTGTTAATGTTCAGAGAAAAAAAAAAGAATCATCCAAGCTGGAAAAAATGTTTGCTACAATACATATATAAGTTAAGGGTCGTCAGAAATATTAAATAAACAAAAAAAAGATTTTGAAGAAACCACTTCAGAATGTTAGTTTAAATAATTTTATGCCCCTCCCTGCCAGTTTACGATCAGTCCTCGTAAGCTATTAATTACATTATATATAGCACACACAGCATGGTATATATATATAAGTTAAGATGAGACTAATACCTGTATAACCACTAATGCCAAACTGTTGTAAACAAACATTGTAAATATTATATATAGAGGATAAGACGAATAAAGTCAGTGTTTAAACAGCCTTCGTGAGAGTTATTTCTAGCCCAACTTCTTCTTTTTTTTTACATTCTGTGTCCCGAAGCTCTTAAGTGGTGCCGAAACCCGGTAACGTTTTAGAAGCGAGATCTCCGACCTGGATAAGTTCAATGGTGATATCGGGGAACTGAACCACTTCATTAAAGGCGGGGACGGAATAATGAGCAGTATCCAATCCCAGGTGGCCGTGGATCTTTTAGAAGAAACGGACGCTAAAAGATTACGAGTGACCCTGGCACGTCGGGTCAGGAGGAGCGTCCTGAACTTAATCCAGGCCGATGAAGAGACTTCATGGCCGGTGATCAAGGAAAGGTTAAAGAAGACTTATGGAGGAGGGCGATGGGCCCCCGAAGAGGACATGCTTCAGATGTTTCGTGAAGTAAAGAGGACGAACCAGTCGAACGGCCAGTACGCCGGAGGACTCCTTGCAAAGTTAAACAAAATTAACGATAAACTGCGGGAAATAATGGAAACCAGCGCATTTGAGGCCTGGGTGGTGTTCATGACAACAGTTCTCAAAGTACCATTGGCCAGGGAAACGGGGGGAAAGGATGGTCTCCCCAGGGACAAAACATTCGTAGAATGCTCAAACACTCCATCATCACTATTTGGTCGAAACCTGGAGTTCAGGAAGAGCAAATATGTCGCGTGCTGAAGGTTGCCTTTAAAGCGGGAGCGACCCATTACCTGTATGTTGGCAATGCGACGGTGTGGGATAAAATACGCAACTTGTGGCGACTTGAGAAAATAGGGATAGATAGGACGTTTATCCGATGCCGATTGATGGTGGAGACTATTCGTGATCAGGACCAGCAAAAGGATGTAACGACAGCATATCATCAAGGTA
The DNA here is from genome assembly GCA_964056705.1 of Troilus luridus. Lineage (NCBI taxonomy): Eukaryota > Metazoa > Arthropoda > Insecta > Hemiptera > Pentatomidae > Troilus > Troilus luridus. Next base: position 7,835 of record CAXKTH010000109.1, read on the forward strand.
AGACGAACCACACAGGTATCAATGAGACGTTGGCGGCTCTAAAAAGGAAGTATTACTGGGTGGGGATGCGGAAGACGGTGGAAGAGTTAATAAGGGACTGCCACATTTGCCATACGGCTAAATATGACCGCCACCCTCCCGTAGGATTACAAACCGAGACGCGGACACCGACGGTACCGCTGACAGATCTTCAAATAGATACCTTTACGTGGAGAGGGTTTAAATGGGTTACGATATTGGATACCTTTTGCAAAACGGCCATGGCCCATCCAGTAAAAGAGAAGTCGGCAGCGGCGGTGAATGCCCTACAGACATGGTTTTATGGGGTGCCAAACACGATCTCCGGACGGGGGCAGGGAGTTTGATAATGCGCTTTTGCGACAGGAGATGAAGCGGTTGGGAATAGAGTGGCACTGGAACACGCCTGGACATTCAAAAATCCCGGGGAGGGATCGAACGTCTCCATAATACGTTCGGGGAACATCTCCGAGTATCCCACGCAGAAAAAGGGTTGGAAGCGGATGACGCGATGCCTCGAGCAATAGCAGCATACAACGACTCCATCCATATGGCCACCGGGTTTTCCCCTTTCGAAGCTCTTTTTGGGTTACGCGCACGAAGGAGAAACGAGGGAGATACGGTTGTGGACGAGGGAATGGCCGAACAACTAAATATAAACAGATTAGAGCTCGAGAGACACTGGGGTAAACCGCATAGACGAATGGCCGCGGAGAAGAGTAGGAGAGTAGCGCGTGAGAATGAGGGCGTAAAAGATATCATGGGGACGATCAGAATAGGCACGATTGTTTATAGGAAGATGGTGTCGAATCGGGCGAAGGAGCTCCTCAGGTACGAGGGTCCATTCAAAGTGATTACGATTAGGGAGCACAATCTTGTCACTGTTCAGAGTCTGGTTGAGCCCAGGAAACGGAGAACCGTTCATATCGAACAACTGAAGGTGCCGGCAGGGGAGGCCCGATCATAAAATTGTATTTATTTCATTTTGTTATTGGATATTTTTTTTCTCTCTCTTTTGTTTTTAGGAATATAGCTATATGTAGAAGTATATTTTTTTTTTGGTTTTGTTTCGTTGTCATTGTAAATAAAGTTTCGGTATAAGACTTATATTGTGTATATCCAGTGATGTCAGAGATTAAGATAGTATTAAGTTGGTTTTGTAAGTGTAAAAATTGTTATATTTTTTTTTTTGTTGGTTGAGTTTAGCTTATACTATATTGTTGTAGAAAATTTTTTTTTAGAGTTTAAGAAGATGTTCGTAAACTGGCAGGGGCGAGTTAAGATGAGACTAATACCTGTATAACCACTAATGCCAAACTATTGTAAACAAACATTGTAAATATTATATATAGAGGATTATAAGACGAATAAAGTCAGTGTTTAAACAGCCTTCTTGAGAGTTATTTCTAGCCCAACTTCTTATATATATATATATATATATATATATATATATATATATATATATATATATATATATATAAGTTAAGTGTATAAATAGTTTAGATGATAAGTAAATACAATTAGCTCTTTGTACCAAGTCAAGTTTTTGTATTCGATTTCAATAGCAGGTGTTGAATATATTATTGGTTAGATATTATTAAAAGCAGCTTATTGCAAACAGTGTGTGATATTAATTCCCAATTTTTCCTATATTTAGGAATAATTCAGTCTAATCATAACTTATAGATAGATAGATAGATAGATAGATATAAAATGCTCTTTATTAAATTATTTACAACTGTTCTTTTTTAATTTTATTTAATCATAACTTATATATATATATATATATATATATATATATATATATATATATATATATATAGAGAGAGAGAGAGAGAGAGAGAGAAACAATGAAAGTTGTTATAAACTAAAACAATAAAAAGTAAAGAAATAGAAAAAAATATTAACAAACAAAAAATAAAAAAGAATAAATCTTTTTTACCCTATACCAGATCTTCTGCAATTTCACGTTTATGAATTAATTTTTGTCATCTCAGCCTTAGCTACAGGAATCCCAGAGGTGACCACCACCTCACAGGTCCTCCATTTCTTAGAACTATTTCTACATAAAATTATTTATAATTATAAATAATTTGGAACTATTTTTCATCAAGGTATCTGCTTTATATATTATAAAATGTCCTATTATACATAAAGAAATAATTAAAAATGATAAAAACAAATTGAAAGCAGTTTACCTCAAACCAATTGATAGTGCAACAGTTTACTAGAGTTGGGTAAGTTCTGATCCATCGCCTGAAAGCTTCTCCAATTGGACTGAAGCACAACAATAGGTGCAAATTTTTCATACACCTGTCACGGAAAAACGAAAATACTCGGTAATTTGGATAATTCGCGTGTTTGTCCCCACCTTGCGCTGCAAGTCTTACACTCTGCAAATGTATAAATATTTAAATAAAATATTTTAAATAACTCCCTTAACAAATCTTATTTTTTATGATATATTTAATTATTTTACTATAAATTAATGGAAAATGAATGTTTGAAAATAATGCATAAATATATTTTTCATATTATGAATTTTCGCGCGCACACACACACACACACACACACACACACACACAGACACACACGCACACACACACAGACACACACGCGGATAGGTACGGGCCTATTAGCGTCTTTTGAAGATTTCCACCTACCCACGTAAAAAAACAAAACAAAAAAAAAACAACAACATATATTTGCATGTAAATAAATATCTTAAACCCAAATGGAGAATCCTTGGGAAACAAACTTTGTCAATCCCCTTCCCCGGTAGTCTTTCCAACAACAGCAGATGAACTTAACTCATTTTTTTTGTCTACCTCCTCTAACAATTTACAAACAACTTCTCCTAATTTTTCGTTAATACCATCATTCAACTGCAATTTTGATTTCTCCTATATTTCACTCACCAACCTTATTTCCTCCCTTATGAAATCCCATTCCAACTACATAGACTTTGACGGGATTCCCGTCAAGTTATTAAACATATGGCTCCTCGAAATTTTACTTGTTCTCCTCTTCATATATAATTTCTCCCTACAAAAACAATATACCCCACCTCCTAGAAAAAGTTGTAGTGCATCCCATAAACAAGTCCTCCAACCCTACAACCCCAAAAGACTATTGCCCTATCTCTCTACTCTCCAACCTTTCCAAACCTCTCTAAAGAATAGTTTAATCCCAAACGTCAAATTTTCGTGAACAGTCAAAACTTCTTTCCTCAATCCCGCTACCGTCCTGGTTTCTTTTCACAATCTGCCCTTGTTAAAATCACCAGTGACATACATACCGCTATGGAAGAAAAAAAACTAATTGTACTTTTACTACTCGACTTTTGTAAAGCTTTCGATTCGCTGAACCATTCCATACTTTTTCTAAATTAAAATCATTATCCTTTTCCCACAGTTCCTTTCACCCTCAGGCAACTGGGAGAAAAGATGTATGAATTCGGCCTTAATTTTTGGGTGCTTTTTGTAGACTTTGAGAAATCGTAAGATTCAGTGATCAGGAAGGAGCTATACCGTACAATGGAAGAGATGGGTACCCCTAGAAAGCTGATTGCTTTAACGAGATGCACTATGGAAGGGGATACAAGCCAAGTGCGAATAAAGGGAAATATTAGTGGACCGTTCAGTGTCAACTAAGGGCTAAGGCAGGGTGACGCATTGGCGCCACTACTTTTTAACAAAGTCCTCCATAGAATAATAAGCAGGACAGGATTGGATCATGGCGGGACGGTATTCACAAGAATGGTACAAGTACTAGCTTACGCTTATGATGTGGCCATTATCGGTAGATCACTAGCCAGTGTAGAAGAGGCTTTTATAAAGATATACCAAGAAGCTAAATACATGGGTCTCAGGGTCAATAAGAATCAAACAACAATGATGTGCATCAGGAGAAAAGACACGGTCCCAGAGCAAGTACAGGTAGGAAACTGCACCTTCCAGGTTGTCCCTACCTTTCAATATCTGGGATCTACTATAACTGAAAGCATAGTACGAGGAGGCTGAAATAAAGAACAAACTTGCAGGAGCAAACAGAGCGTACTTCCTCGCCAAAATTATAAGGAGTAGGTTATTAAGCCGTGCTACGAAAATGAGGGTCTACAAATGCCTCATACGGCCAGTAGCATCCTATGCGTGTGAGACGTGGACTCTCAACAAGTCCGATGCACATAAGGTGGAGCGCTTCGAAAGAAAGATCCTGGGACGAATAATAGGACCTATCAAAGAAAATGGATCCTGGCGACTGCGTCGGAATATGGAGTTGTATAGGGAATACCAGGATCTCAGCCTTTCTAATTTTGTCAAAATGCAGAGAGTACAATGGCTCGGATACGTTATTAGGTTGGAGGATGGGAGGTGTCCTTCGAAGGTCTACAAAAATAATCCAGTTGGGACCAGACCTAGGGGAAGGCCTAGATCTCGGTGGAGGGACAATATACTAAAAGACATTATACAAATAGGAATAAATACATCCCAAGCTGCAGATAGACAATCCTGGGGCAAAATGGTTGAGCTGGCGTCTTTCGTGCCACTAGAAGAAGAAGAAGAATCCTACTCAGAGTGTAAACAACTCCCAGATACTATATAAGGAGGATTATATTGTGAATAAAGTCAGTTATAACCGATCTCATGAAGTGTATTTATATTGAACCTTTTGTTTTTTCTTAACTCAAAATCATTGAGTGATGAGCAATTCCTTATTTTTATTTTTCCATTCATATAATTTTCTTTTTTTAATATATTTTAGTGAAACTATTACATCATTTTAAAATTAATTATTATTCAGACTTCAATCATTTTAATAATATATCTATTTAAATTCTAAATAATGCGTAAAACTTCTGAAATATTTGCAATAATAGCTTACTGACCTCAATGATTTCAATTACTTCGTCGAGCCCGAAAATGTTGGGAACTTCACCCGTGTTCAGCAATACATCAATGTCTTGTAAAAACACTTCGTTTTTAATTTGAAAATCGCTGAACATAAATGCATGGGGTCTGTTTTGGACTCCAACATATTTTAATAATCCCTTAATGTTCTCATGCCACTCGTCAGCCCCTAAAAAAAATAAAAATAATATAAACGGCTTATAATTTCTCTATTTACACGTGATTTTTCTGTAGTGATGATATTTGAAATTTCCTAATAAAGTTAGGGCATAGAAATCAATACGGTTATACATACCGTAGTTTTGAGTAATTTTCGGGGAAAAAATGGGCATTTCGTACACAAAGGCAGCCAACTTAACAAGTGACTGTCTCCCACAACCACTTATACCAACTAATAAACCATAGCCCCCAGGAATTGACATAATTCGACAAATGTGTGCAAGATGAGTAACGGCATATCTGAAATTTAATTAATTAAATGGACAATTATTGCTTAAATATTCGACTTGAGTTTTATAAATTGAAAAACAAATATTATATATATATATATATATATGTAAGATTTGTTGGAATCCTTACTGAAAGAGTACGATGTTAAGCTTCGTTCTGCTTATTTGATTAAAGCTATCCAGTGCCTCCTGCATTGCTGTTACAAATCTTTCACGCGGTACGATTTCTTCATATTTCTTATCCTTGTCGTCTTCGTAACTCAAAACGTTTGTGAAAATTAGGTTTTCAATACGGTCAACCTGCAATTAAAAAAAATTAATGCTATTTAGAAATAATAGAATTTTATTTGTTTATTTAATATATACCAGTTCTTAATCTTTTTTATTTATTAGAATACAGACGAGTAAATTCTTATAACTTTTCTCTTTTATGTGCTTATTTTATCACTGTGAAATCACTGTTTTTTTTGTATAGGTTTTAAATCAAATTAAACTTGCATTAATATAAAGTTTTCTATTTCAGGAACCTAAACTGGTTATTTGATTAAGACTGTCATTTTGTAAGGCACCAAACATATATAATTTAATTTGCATTATTATATACATATAATTTATACTAATATTTTTCAATTTTACTTATCTGAGTAATATATCTAAGGTATTATAACATAACATAATGTATCAAACAAAATATATCTAAAAAAAAAACCATACTTCTCTAATTTCTGGATTATCAGTTTTTCTAGTTAATACCATATCGAGTTGTTCTTTGAATGTATCTTTTACTACTATTTCAATGAATTCCACAAGTAGCTCTCGATCTTTTTGGTTTACGAGACGGTCATAAAAAACTCGCAGCAGTTCATGACACCATAATCTAAAAAAAATATGATAGATATAAATATATTATATCGTAAACATTAATGAGATTAATTGTGAGAAAACGTTCCCCCAAGGGATGGCCTAACTGTCTAGCATTTAGTAACACATATAATAATATATTTTATATACGTTATTGGTATGAGGTATTTCATTGTTAAGCCCTTCAGTATTTATAAGATTTTACCTCACCGTCAATATGATCACCGAACCGTGATTGCGTCAGAGTAATTAAATCACGTTACCTTGTCTGTATCCTCTGCTGAGGCCAACGGTCATAGATGGCACCACTATTATAATCCAAACTCTAAGTGGCATTCATTATAAACCAGCCAGTACAACCTCGGGCCAATGCAAACTTCTCGTACAAAGCATCTGACAAAACCGCCATCATAAATGGCAATTAAAGACATTTATGGAATGCTGGCGCCTGAGAAGTGAAAAACATTCGAAACTGAATCATATTATAAATAGCGCAGATGCAGACGATTTGGGGATGGTAGAGGTACAGATTTTGACAAATAAATTCAGTTCAGTCCAGTTCCCAGGTTGCCCAATTTCTTCTCGCTTGGAATTTTGGTTACAGTATTGTGATAGTGTACTCTATGTATGTCAGTGTGGATCTTCTCACAACTTGGAGGGCCAGTGGCTGACTGCGGTATAATGTCGGGAAATGGAGCCGCTATCCCCTCTACGCCATTTTAGAATCTTGGTATCTATTGAAATTATTATCACTCAATGTTGGATTAGAATGGAAGAAAACGGGTAGAATAAGTCAGAAAGTGTGGATCTGTGTTATGCACATATAAGTGACATCTGGAAACGGACGATTTGGAACGGAACCAGAATCTAACAAGAAACAAACTAAATATGACATATTATAGTAAACGTTGAATATTTGAGAACTTCGTTGTGCCAATTTTAATCGAGTTGGATGATAATAAATCAGGCTCCTCTGATTCTCAGAAAATATGTAACATAGAGATAATATTATCGTTTACTTCGCCATAACATCACCCAACAATCACGCACTACTACCTTCTCCAGTTATAACATAACGAAGTCCGTTGTTACATCCGGCGAAGGGAGCTGGCGGCCCCATCAACTGGTCAAATGATCACAAATAGCCACTGGCCCTCCAGATTGGGGGGACAGTACTCCGACACTCATACATATACATAAACTACAGCACACTACACTCACCCACACACTCTAAACAAAGGTCATTAACATTACATACCCTAGGATCGCCTACCCTAGGTAGTTCCCCATGGACAGGGGTGCAGGTATACAGGCACCAAGGTGGCGGCCCCACCAGTATACAAGGGTACGGAGTGAGGGGTTGGAAGCCCTCTACCTGAAATTAATATTTCACAGAAACCAAAATCAGCCCCGGATATCGATAGTTATAAACGGAAACAACCCGGCAACAGGTACAGGACTTTTAATCTTGGATATAGGAATATTCTTTCCTTACACAGACCTGGAGCACTGAAACTGCTGCTAGATCAAGTTGACAGTTTTAAACTAGACATTCTTGCCATCCAGGAGATCAGATGGACTGGCCAGGATGCTCTCGAAAAAAGACGGCACACCATATACTACAGCTGTAGTGACGCTCGACATGAATATGGAGTAGGATTTGTTGTAAGGGGAAGATTTAGACAGTTGGTCATAGGTTTTAAACCGTTAAACCCACGCATTTGTGTACTAAGAATACATGGACAATTTTATAACTATAGTATTATAAGTATCCATGTACCAACGGAAGCCTCGAGTGAGGAAGATAACTGGAACAAACCCTAGATCAATGCCGCAGATATAATAAGAAAATAATGGCTGGAGACTTAAATCAAAAATTGGGAAAGAAGAAGTATATCTCCCAACAATAGAAAAACATAGTCTCCACAACCAATCCAACGAAAATGGGTCAAGGCTTATTAACTTTGCAACCTCCAGGGACATGATCATTGGAAGTACCTTTTTCTCGCACAAAGATATACATAAAGGTACTTGGACTACGCCAGATAGGAAACATGTCAACCAAATAGATCATATTCTTGTTGATAAAAGGCACAAGCCCTCCTTCAGAATTTGAGAACCTTTAGAAGCGCTAACCTGGACTCAAGTCATTACTTATGTATCGCTCACATTACGCCTGAAATTTCATTTAAAAAGGTTGGGTCCAGAAAACATAAATACTACTCTCTTAAGAAGTTTCAGGATCCAGATATCAAAGAGAGGTACATCAAGCAGCCTAATGAAAAACTCTGTGCTTATGCTGTAGATAAGGGCAACATAGAACCTCTTTGGTCCAGCATGGTGGTGGCAAGAAACGGCTGATAATGTGCTGGGGCCTGGAGAAAAAGAAGAGAGATCCCCATGGTTCGGTGGACGATGCGAGACAGCCACTAATATCAAGAATGTGGCATACAAGAATATGCTGAAGAAAGGAACTTGGGGAGCTGTAGAAGAGTACCAAAGTAAAAGGAGAGAGGAAAAACGTCTTCACCAAAGGAAAAAAAGGGAAATGGAAAGTGATGACAATCAAACATCACAGGATTACTATCTAACATTCAATTAGTAATATATAAACTCTAACATAGGGCACATAAAAACGAAGTTTGCTTTAGCATTTAGAAATTTGAGGACATAAGAAGACATTTTAATATAATAAGGGGAATACGGAAATAAATAAATGTTGGACTGAAAGAGAAGGGATAGTTAAACAATTCAATGTAATACATTGCCATCATCTGAATTGACTTTAAGCCCTATAATGGACCTTACTCATTCTCGATTTTCATTATAAGTCAAGTAAACAACTTACTCAAAATATTTCTATACAAACATGTATTTGATTGTTTCATTGCAATGATAATTTAGAAAAGGCCAATACAATTATAATACAGCTTCTAACCAGTCATTTACATCCAATACTCAATAAAAACATATATTTTATTAAATGTATATAACCTTCTAGCTCTTTAAATACTGCAGAATTCGTTAGATAACTATTTATCGAATCTAACCGTTATTCAAATACACATGTAAATGTAAAATAAAACGATAATTTAAACATTAAAAGAAATTGTTATTTTAAAGATTTATTGATTATTTTAATTATGTATTAAGTAAGTGTCTCTTACTTTATAAAATCCGCTTTTTCAGCCGGGGAATCCTTTCGTAGTAGAAGAAGCCCCTGAATAACTCTGTTGATGTCGCGGATATTAAACAAATAGTGACATTTTGTTGGTGTTGGCAATAAATTTTCTAAGGACCAACTGTAGGCTTTTATGGTTGCTGCTACGATGTCTCTAAGTACTGGAATAACGTCTGTTAAAAAACCTTGTTCCTAAAAAAAAAAAAATCAAATGTTTTGGTTAGATCATGCTCATGATGCAATCAGATTGTAATAGGAGTCAGAAATTACAATAAAAAGCTCTTTATTAATTAATTTAAGTTAATATACATATATATAGATTCGTGTAACACGAGTAATGTAGTCATTCTTAGAGGAGTTTTGTATCCGTATAAAATTATTTTTCATTTTGCTTTTTTTAATTATAAATAAAAAACTTTTACTTGAAATTATAATTGCTTTATTGAGAAATAATACACTCTGCCACTATCTTGGGCAATAAGTATTAGAGCTAAAAGAGATCATTCATTCCATATGTACAGATCATATCTATATACAATATTTACATACTGCCACTGGGAACTCCGAATCGAACCCCTACACCCAGAAGTGGGTGCCGAGGCACAATGCTAGGAGATCCCAGCGCCTCTCAGTCAGCCGCGTCACCAGTCTAGCCAGTGGAGACTGAGTGAGGACGCTAGAGCCACACACTCTCAGGCATGAGTGGAGAAGCTGGCCATTGCCAGCACTCCAGATGTATTTTCATAAGAGATCTCTCGGCCACTGCCGCCTAAACCTACGAGGAGGGTTATAAGGATGGTTGGTACTAGATAGGGATTGTGCCAGGGGGTTAGGAAGAAGAGCAAGTTTCTGGTGGAAGGTTGAGAATTTGGATGGGATGAGATCAAGGACATAAGGGATCTTGAGGTCGTGATGTAAGGTCTTGTTTGTAACATAAAAGGGAGCATTGACTATTGTTCTAAGGACTTTGGATTGAAAGGATTGGATACGTTTGATGTTCGAAAATTTAGTAGTTCCCCATAGTTCAATTCCGTAGGTCCACATCGGTTTGAGAATAATCTTGTAAATTAATAGTTTGTTTTCAACGGAAAGTTGTGATGTTCTGTTCAGTAGTCTATATAACTGTCCGTATCTTCTGTTGAGCTCTTGTCTTTGAAGTCGAGTATGTGGGTTCCAGGTAAGTCTTTTGTCTAGTAGGAAACCCAGGTACCGGACTGTGTCGGAACTGGGAAGTGGTATAGAGTTAAAATGAACTTGTGGACAGGATCTGCGACGGAGGGTGAAGGTGACGTGCTTACTTTTGAATTGGTTGACTTTGATACGCCAATTGGCGCACCAATGTTCGATTAAGGAGAGGTGTCGTTGTAGATGGGCAGATGCCAGTTCTGGGTCTGAATGGGTTGATAGTATGGCAGTATCATCGGCAAAGGATGCAAGGAAGGTATCTGGATCTAAAGGTATATCGGCTGTAAACAAGATATAGAGGATAGGACCTAGGACACTTCCTTGAGGTATAAATAAAAAACAGAAATTAGAATATACTCGTATGCTGAGATGAAAGACTTTTGAAACATGAAGTTATATCTGTGCATATCATTCTACGTTTGAATGGTTCGTAACAATTTTCACTCGTATATCATTAAGTACGAGCTTTGGAATAAATATATCTTTTTAAGATTTGCTGTTTAAAAATGGCTTAGTCTTGATAGGTGATACGAAATACTTACTCTGTAGCCTCTGATAATGATTTCTCTAAATATTCTTAAAATGCTAGGTTCTTCAAATGAATTAATTCCCAACAACGAGAAATGACGAAGGAACCTAGCATATACGTCTTGCCTGCTTCCTCCAGGTAAGCCCATGGCTGCTACGAAGAAGAGGTCCTCTATCTTTATTGTGGTCATGGTCTTTAGGTCGTACCTGAAATATTATCAATGAATTGCATATTCATTAATATAATTTATCCTTAAGTTAAATAATATTATTATAATTTTAAGTAAACTGGAATTCCAACATTAGGGAAATGAACAGGGGCAATTTCTAAAATGGACAATTTCATTGAGTTGATACACCACAAGTATTGCGAATTGGATTATAGCCAAGTACAAAAAACATGGCTTTATAACATCTGATAAGATGCTGTTAAGAGGTAAAAGTACAATAAGCATAAGGCCGTTTTAAGTTTTAAGACTTTTACTTTATTTAAGTCATTAGTCACAACAGGGATTTGAAGAATATACCACCCTCGTCCTATTATTAGTTTCAAAGAAAAATAACAGGATTAGAGAAGCACATTCCATATTGGTGGAGAATACAAATACTTTGAGTTTCGGCAATCAATGTAAGAGCTTATGCAGCATGGCAACAACAATAATTAACTCAAATTTAGATATCCAACCCTCTTATTAGAGGAAAAAAATAATAACGATTCATGGGCAAAATAAAAATACTTTATAATACCCGAAACTGCGGAAAGATTCCAAAGAACATGGAACCTAGAGGTAAAATGCTCTGCAAGGGTGTAGTTCTAAATAATTAGTGATTGTAACATGAACCTGAATCAAAACTAGATAATTTTTTGAGCTTGAAGAAGGAAATTTAATAGTTCCTTTTAAAAAACGGGTTCAAGTGGTAAAAAATTGTTCCCTACATCTAAACTTATTAAGTGAGTAAACTATCGAATTATAGGTAAAAGTTAGTTGAACTCATTAATTTAAAAGAAAAAAAATGACTTGAATGTTGAGTAATCTATTAACGTAATGTGAATTAAAGATTATTTTTGTAAAATGTAAAAATATTCTGGTATGTATATTATGACAATTATTTTTTGAGATTGGAGCAATATTAGTGATTAAAAGAGTATCCATTCTTACCAGAATTGGTAGTCAAAAAACTGACGAAGTAATTCCAGTGGTGGTTGTGCACCATATATTTCTTTTTCTGGCATGTTAATATCGTCTCCGAAGACAATGGCCACCTTTCCACCAGGGGGTCCAAGTATTCCTTTGCCTTTTTTCATGAGACCGGCCAGCACAAGCTCCTATTAAAAAATATATATATGTGTCCATCAATCTGAGGCATTATAAGAAGGCATTATTATTATAATTATAAGATTGTAGAATAGAATAGAATAGAATAGAATAGAAAAGTAACTTTATTCTGGGACAAAGTCCCTTTAGAATAACAGATATGAACAGGAATAAAAACATAATATTTATCTGGCCAGAAGGCTAAATGTTACAAATCATAAAGCGTGAAAACATGACAGAAAACAATTTAAAAAGAAATATATAAACAAAAATACTAGTAAGTAAATAAATAGTACAGATCTTGACAGGATATTAAGCAATTACAGAGAATAGATAAATCCATAGCTTTTGAAATTGAATGCATGAGCTAGCATTCAATAATTTGTTTACATGATGCACAGCTTTTCAAAGAGCAGAATTAAAAGAACTAGATAACACAGTGAGTTATTATATACATTGTATTCTAAGCAAATGACTAACCTACCTAGAGACTATCCTTTTGGGAAGCTAATAGATGTTGATACAGCAAGGATTTGAATAATGATAGAGAGGGAGTATGACGGATATTAGGAGGGATTGAGTTCCACATTGTGGTGGAGCGGGCGAGAAAGGAACGTTCGAATGCTTTAGTTCTGTGTGAACGTATATAGAGATCAGAAAGGCGGGATCTTGTTTTATGGTGTTGCACTGATGATTTGAATTGGAGGAGACTGTAGATATATGAAGGGTGTTGAGAGTGAATGGATTGGTATAAGAATGAACAGAGGAGATATTGTCTTCGGAAGGGAGGGAAGAGCCACTTTAACCCATCATAGAGGTGGGAGACGCGCGATCGCTTCGGAGTACCAAGCACAAATCTTAGAGAGCAATTCATTATTCTCTTTAATCTGTCTTCAAGCATTTTAGAGAGGCCTCCATATACCACGCTACAATAGTCAAAGTGGGGGAAGATGAGAGAAGATACGAGAAGCTTACGGGAAGATTGTGTAAGGAGATGACGAGAACGATGGAACAACTTCAGGGAACTAATTGTCCGTCGGGATATTTGGGCGATGTGGGATTTCCAGGAAAGGTTTTGGTCGATGGTGATGCCTAGGTTTTTCACCGAGGAGGTAATCGTGATAGGATTATCGTTTAGGAGTAATGTTGGGAGGGTGTGGATGGATGTAAGGAGGGAATTGGAACCTAAAACAATGGCCTGAGTTTTCAATGCGTTCAATTCCAGTTTGTTCAGCTTTGCCCAGGCACAGATCCTATCCAGGTCTTCCTGAATACTAGCGAACGCAAAAAATAGCTCGGAAGGGGGAAAGGACAGATATATTTGGAAATCATCAGCATATAGATGATGGGAACAGTGGTGAACAGATTTAGGGAGATCATTGATATAGCAGTTGAAAAGAAGAGGAGAGATACTTGAGCCCTGTGCCACGCCTGAGGAAAGAGTGAGGAAAGAGGAAAGGGGATGATTAGGTATAGAAACTGCTTGAGATCTATCAGAGAGGAAGGATTGGAACCATCGGATGGAACTGTTAGAAAAGGACATTGATTTGAGTTTGCTAAAAAGGATAGAATGGTCCAAGGAATCAAAAGCTTTAGTAAAATCAAGAAGGATAAGCACAGTTAGTTTTTTGTCGTCCATAGCGGTATGTATGTCATTGGTGATTTTGGTAAGTGCCGATTGTGTGGAGAAACCGGGACGGAAACCAGATTGAAGGGGGTCAAGGAGGTTGGACTGTTCGAGGAAATTTGACATTTGTGACTGGACTATTCTTTCTAGAGGCTTGGAAAGGTTGGAGAGGATTGAGATTGGGCGGTAGTCTTTGAGTGAGACAGGGTTAGAGGATTTATTAATAGGATGGACTATGGCTTTTTTCCAGGAGGCTGGGAATACTCCGTTTTGCAGTGAAAAATTGTATATAAAGAGTAGGACAGGTATAATATCGATAAGGCAGGATTTTAGCAGTTTGACAGGAATCCCATCGAAGCCTGTGGAGATGGAGTGGGATTTCAGAACAGAGGAAATAATGTCGTTGGGTGAAATGTCAGCGAAGTAAAAGTTGTCAGGGTTGAAAGATGGTGGTAGGGAAAATACGGGAGAGGATGATTTAGAAGTATTAACTGAGGTGGACAAAAAATATGAGTTTATTTCATTGGGAGAGGCTGGAAAGGGCATAGAACAAGATGAATTAAGAAGAGAAAGCTTTCGAAGGAGATGCCATTTGGATTTAGAATCGGGAGCAGATGAAAGGGCTTCGTGGAAGTATTTGGTTTTTGCCTGCCTGATTGCCGACTGTGTCAGATTGCGGAGAGCCCTAAACGCTTGATAGTCGTCAGTTAACCTTGTCCGTCTAAAGCGTCTTCGGGCCGCATCACGCTTCCTTTGAAGATCTTTAATTTTTTGACACATCCAGGGAGCAGGCTGGTGACGGAAGGTTGAGGTTTTCAGTGGGGCATGGGTGTCAAGGATATATTTGAGATTGGAAGTAAGTATGTCAACCATCGAATCAATAGAGGCACAAGAATAAATCTCTCTCCAATCCAAGGCTTCAAGAGAGGGTGAGATGTTCTCTGCGGTGAGAGCATCTAAGTTGCGAAAGGTTACGGTTTTAGGTAGTATAACAGGAGTTTGGATATTGTATGAAATATGGATGAGATCATGAGAGGACAGAAATGGAACGGGTAATTGAGAGGAAGAAAGGAGGTTCTGCCGTGAATCGATGACAAATAGGTCTAACCATGTGTCGGATTGAAAGGTGTGATGTGTGGGAGAAAATGGGACAATGGAAAGGTGTAGAGAGTAAAAGAGATTTTCCAGGTATAGTTGATCGTAGGATTGGACAAGGAGATTGGCATTAAAATCACCGGAGATAATGATATGGTTATAGAGAGGAATGTAGTCGTAAAGGGTAGATTCAAAAATTGAATCAAGAGGGGCCAAAGGAGGGCGATATACTACGACATAAAGGAGAGGGTTTGGGTTAAAAGAGATTTCAACCAGAAGGAATTCTGTGTGAGGATAACCAGTTGCGGGTGAGGAATCAAGGATACGTGATTTTAGGGAGTTGTGTACGTAAAGACCTACTCCTCCACCAGTCCGGTCTACCCGGTCGTGGCGGAGGAATGAATAGTCTGGTAAGGCTATTGCAGAGGAGGGGATGTGGGGTTTTAGCCATGTTTCGGAAATTCCAATGGTATGATAAAAGTTTTGGGTAAAATATTGAAGGAATTCGTCATAATGGGCAGGTAAGGATTGGGTGTTGACGTGACAGGATGTCAGGATACTGGACATGATGGTGAGGTAGGAGAGAAGATCCCAGTATAAGAAGAGAAGATGCTGTGTGCAATTAATTTTAGCAGGTAGATTAGGTAAAAAGCTATGAAATGTTCCAGATAGTTGAAGACATGCAAGATAAAACAAAAAACATACAAGAATATTAATAGTATAGAAATGATAATACTGTTAAAATATGTAAAAAGAGAAAATAATGAATTAATAATGAGAGAAGCAAAGTAATAGAATATATATAGCTGCTTGAACATGAACAAACTTAAAAATATAGAACAAAAGATCCTAAGAACTAAAAATATGGACCAATAAAAAGAAATTAACTGTATAGAGAGGGCGTGGGCAAAATCCAAAATTCCGTGGTGAGCGCCATAGGTTGTCATAGAGCTATCGGGGAAACAAAACTTTAGTAGTCACCCGAAGACGTCTAGATCTTGGGCCTGATCTATGAAGACCACCTGGTGACCATCTTCTTTTCTACAGCGCACTCTGCCCCCAGAGAACCACACATACTTTATCTTTCCCGCTGCCTTCTTCTGACGGGCTAACCAGTAGAGGTGCTTGTTACCTTTTGTCATCTCCTCGCTCAGATAGATACGGTGGCAGTCATTTTCCTGCCAACCTAAATCTCGCGTAGAGAAATCTCTTTTGACTTTTCTTTTATGTAACAAATCATCCCTCACTGATTTCCTCACGAAGCGTGCTATGATAGGTGGGGGTCGCGGGTCATCATTTCTTCCTCTCCGTCGTTGCACTGTGTCCAGGTCCTCTAGATTTAACTTTATGCCTAGGCCCGCACCGATACTAGTTAATAGGCCGGAAGGGGTCTCACCGGCTCGGACTGGGATCCCCCGGATCTCCAGGGAGTTAGATAACAGGCCCTGCTCACTTTTGTTTACCCGCACTTCGAGATCTCCTACCCGGGCCTTTAAAGCTTTATTTTCCGCCAATATCTCTTCTATGAATTTTGATTGGCCCTCTAGATGTTTTTCTATTGTGGTTAGTTTATCACTAAACTCAAAGGTGAGGTCCCCTTGTTTATCAATGGCTGTTTTGATATTTTTAATCTCATCTTTAATACTGGTGTCAATTTGTTTCACGGCCGTTAGAACATCTGATAATGAGAGTTCAGCTTTAAGTTTTTCTCCCGTCACCGTATTCTTTTTCGCCTGGTCACACTGAGAGCATAACCACAGATTTTTTTTGACAGATTTAAGGGCCTCTAAATCTTTATCAGTGAGGTTAATGCATCGCCCGTGAAATATGAGATTGCATTTAGAGCAACTTATATTGATTTTGTCATCACGGGTAATAACGCCGTTGCAAATAGTGCAGTGAACCATAATGAATAAGAAGAGAAAAAGTAATTACGTAAGTAAATAAATAACTCACAATTGTTTGTATGTTCGGGATAATGCCTAATGCTGTTGGTATTAGGGCCGAATGCTTCACCGTCTTCGTATCGTAAGATTGTAGATTATGTTATAAGTAGATTGTAGAGGCTAGATTTCCAAACTATTCCACATAGCATTGGCATGTAGAAGCCAACATGGAAAGCTGTTTTCCGTTTCGTGATCTACAGCGTATTGGATACAATTGTATATTGTAAGTATTTGTAAGTTTTGACCATTTTGAGTTAAGTTTGATGATTTAGATTTTAACAAACGATCATTTTAACTTGTTTTAAAATTATATCATGATTTAATACCATAAAATGACATTAAGTTAATTTATAGTATTTTTCAGTGGTCATAGGTATGAAAAAATTATCGTCCTAGAATCAGATTATTGTGGTTAGCCTGACTTGGTAGTTAGTGTATATGATGGTGGGCGTAAGTGGTCAGGATAAAAAAAATACCGGAATCGGGAGCTGATCTCTAGACGAAAATTCATATAAAGATAAAAAGGGAACAACACCCAAACGTCCAAATATTACTATTTATTAATCAATAATTACTTTATGCTTAAGTCAAGTCCGGATTTATGAAACCGGAACGCTCCTAATGAAAAGACGCAAGTACGTACATGATGGAGATAAAATTTTAATGGTGACCAACCAACTGATGAGACTGGTGATGGTTCTGATACAACGTTCTGCAGATGATGAAATTGAACCTCCTGATGTAAAAGAGATAACTGAAGCTTTATATATATTTGTTGAAATCTCAACTTTATCCTCACCTCTTCTATATGCCGTAGTGTACCGACCTCCTCATGTTCCATTCGACAACCACTTCGAATCCTCCCTTTTCCAACTAGTCCCGAATTACTCCAATATCGTTATCTCCGGTGACTTTAACATCAATATGCTTTTGAATTCCCGCAATAAATCCTTTTTTATAAACATAATATTTTCCCTCAATCTTTACCTCGTTCCCTACTCCCCTACTCATCACACACAATTTTCATATACCTGGTTGGACCTTTTTATCTCTGATTCACCTCTAAAAATCCTCTCCTCGTCCCAACATCCTGTTCCGCTTCTTTCTTCACACGATCTCATACAAATTTCTTATTTCTTTACTGCAAAAACTGTGTCTTATCGCAGCCTGGACCTCCTTTCATTCGAATCCCTTCAATCCGACTTAAGTTCCGTCAACTGGGAGTCATCTACTCCTATAATACTATCGACCACATGGTTTCCACCTTGACCTCCAACCTGAAAATTATATTAGATACTCAACTCAATCCGCTCTCCTCAAAATAATCCATGATCTCCATTCCGCCATAGAACAACAAAAATTAACCATTCTTATCCTTCTAGATTTTTCTAAAGCCTTCGACACAGTAGACCATAACATTCTCCTCTCCAAGCTTCGTAACCTAGCTCTATCGAATACTGCGCTGGGGTGGTTCAGGTCTTTCCTCTCAGATCGCTCCCACTATGTTCGAGTCCCTGGTCTTCCTCCTTCCAAACCTCTTCCTCTGTCCTGTGGTGTCCCACAGGGTTCGTCACTATCCCCCACCCTATTTGCTATTTACATAAACGACCTTCCACTTCTTGCCCAACACTCCCAGTATCATGTCTATGCTGATGATTTTCAAATATACCTATCCTTTTCCCCTTCCGATCCATTACTAGCCACGGAAAAACTCCAAGATGATCCGATTCGAAAAAGTCGATGGGCAACGGATAATAAGCTAATGTTGAACGTGGACAAAACCAAGGCAATAGTAATAGGGTCAAATTACTTCCTTAAAACTATTCCCCATAATCCAATCCTCTTTTTAAACAATAATCCTATCAAATTCTACCCAACCGTTAAAAACCTTGGAATTATTTTTGATCAAACCCACTCCTGGAAAAACCACATCTCGGAAATTTCCCGTCATACCTTCTTCACCTTAAATCGTCTGAATTACCTTCGTCATCGGTTACCTTTTGAAACCCGTAGACTCCTTGTAACTTCCTTAATTTCCCCTCATTTCGACTATTGCTGTACAGTGTATGGGGGTATCTCTGGGGATCTCGAGGCAAAATTAAAACGGTGCTTAATTGCTTCGTTCGTTTCATCTTTGGGATCCCGAGAGACATCCCGGTCAACCGATATTACGAAGAGTCTAAATGGCTTTACCCTTCCTATCGTCGTAAGTATTTCCTAGCATCCTTTCTTTACCAAGTTATCCAATCCCGCCGACCGTCATACATTTTCGATCTGCTTCAATTCAAAGCCACAGTCCACTCCCGTAAAACCCGTTCTCGGCTCTCAGATCAGCATCCCACCGAACAGCAGCTCTGTCAAAAGCTCTTTACCTTCTTCCATTCGTCATTCCAATAATCTTTCAACCTTTAAATCCCGTTTATTCAATGACCTAATTTCCTTAGAATTCCAAAAAAATCGGAAATAGTTTGTTCAGTTTCAGATTAAAGTTTTATAATTGATGGATGGATGATGTATTTGATATATATTTGTGCATCTGTATAATTGTATGTGAGTGACGTGTGTATATACTTACATTTTCTTTCTCTGCTAATTTGGCTGTTCACACTTACAGTCACATGTTTATATATTCTTTTATATACATATTTTTTCTTTCATTATGTTATTTATTTTTTCGTTGTAATTTTGTTTCCGAAAATTTGTATGTCTATGTGTGTGTGCGTGTGTGTGTGTGTGTATATGTATATATGTAACTGTCAATTATTTCTCTGTTTATAATTATTGTTATCTTATTTCTATTTTCTTTTAATGCTTCTTCATTTTAAGAAATAGTTTTCTTTAATTATTGTTTGAGGAGGCAATTCTTAAATTTTTGTAAATTAATGTTTTATTTTTTTATTCCTGATCTATTAATCTCAATTGTAATTAATTAATGTAATGTCATATATTTTACTCTAAGACATTTTAGTTTTTACACTATTCCTGTATTGTTATTCTAAAGGGACTTGTCCCAGAATAAATAAAGTCTTTATTTTCTATTTAATGTCTTTCTCAGCATTGCTGGTTGATATGTCTTAACCGGACCATAGTCAAGGTTAAGCTTAATCGTCTTATTTATCGATATTTAGAAATTTCCGTACAATACTAGCAGTTCCTAATAACACTGCTTTTTGTAGTAGTTCAACTTCCTTGTTCAATTTAAGGAGTTTATTGTTTCCTCTGGAATAAGGCCATTCGTAGAAACTACAATTGGTAGTACTTCAACCTTCACCAGTCTACAAAGATGCTTCAACTCTTCGCTAAGCTCCTGATATTTCCGAATTTTTTCTCCTGTTGTTTTTTGCACGTTATCGTCGGAAGGAACTCCTATCTCAATAATCAGTGCTTTCTTTGCTGCCATGTCAATAAGCACGATGTCAGGTCTGTTGTGAGATATATGGTGGTCTTTTATCATCGTATGGTCCCAATATAATTTAACATTACCACTTTCTAATAATGCTTCAGGATGATATCTGTAGAAAGGTTGGTGATCTTTAATTAGATCACAACTTTTAGCAACTGCTTGATGAATGACCTTCGCTGCATTATTGTGTCTTTGGAGGTATTCTTCTTCTTCTTATTATTATTATAGAACCTTAAAAATAATAAGGCATCTGCTTATTATAATCTGTCCTCGGAGCTCTTCGGGGGTGAGGTATTCAGGAAAGATATCCATGAATGGCTAATTGATATATGGATAGAGGAAGTAATGCCCAGAGCCTGGCACAAGACTGCCCTATACACAAGAAAGGACAGTTGGAGTGTCATAATTATAGGGACATTTCCCTTCTCCCATGAACCTATAAAATATTGATTAACATTCTCTTTCAGAGTCTGAGACCCAAAGCAGAACTCGGTTCACATCAGAGCGGTAAATCTCCCTCCTTCCGGGGAGGGAAATTTCCTCTGATCAACTATTCTCTCTAAGGCTGGTTCTTGAGAAAGGCAGAGAGTATCAGATACAAACATAACAACTGTAGATTTCAAAGCCCCTTATGATAGTTTCAAAAGACTGGCACTATACAACACCATGGAAGATCTCACAATTCCAAGAAAGCTCATCCGTCTTACACAACTGATGATGTCAGGTATACATGGTGGGTATCCCAGGAGTACTCTTGGAGCCATTTGTTTCCAGAAGAGAAGAGACGTAGGGTCACTTGTATCTGTTTTGTCATTAGTATTCTTGAAGTGGCATTTATTTCCATTCTGATGACATGGCCTTTCCGCCGAAACGATCTCATTTTATCACTGTAGTGATATCTATATCGTTAAGTAGTTAGTAATCCTCGTTTGTTCTCCGTTGCCATTCCCCTCTAGCGTTACCACATCGTTATTACAAGCGATCCAAGGTAAGTAAATTTGGACCCTTGCTCAAAGTTGTATATACCCCTACTTCACTGGGTGTCTTTTCAGAGACCATATAATTGGTCTTGTCCTCGTTTATAACCATCCCTAAAAATTTATCTGCAGTTTCGAGAGCCAGAAATGACTGCTGGAAGCAATCAATAGAGCGCACTATAACATCAATGTCATCTGCAAAAGCGACGAGTTATACTGGATGATTAAATATAGTGTCAGTGGTCTGGATACTAGAGTCTCTTACCGCCTTTTCCAAGACGAGGTTAAAGAGCAGTCAAAGAGAGCGTCTCCTGGTCTTAGCGTCTTCTGAAGGGAACGTTTCCGACAAATTTCCATTGATTCCGCACCTGTCATTGTCATCCGTACCAGTCGTATCAGGTTTGTGGGTATTTTCAATTCATTCATAGCCATATACAACTGATTCTTACGATCGCATCATAAGCAGATTTAAAGTAGATTTATACGTATCGGTAAGCTATTTTGTTCACGCCATTAGGCGTTCTTTGTAAAATAAATTAATTTAATTGAGTTGAAACAGAGTCGAAGTCACGAATTACCCTCTAAGTGGATATTAGTGGTAACTAAATCTTGACTAGAGATAAGATCGCAGTCTACTTTCCCCCACCATTCTCTTGGGCATTTCTGCTTAGGCCGCCGGACGAGAGAGTCGCCTTATTAACATATATGTTCAAGGTTTTTACCTTCCAAAATTTGCCCAAGGCAGTTGCCTTCCAATATTTTAATTTTCATGGTTTTCCATTAAAAAGACTTTTACATCCCCTTTTACTTGCAAATGAGTATAAGATCAGCCGGAAGAATTCTCAACCGATTGGCTCACCGCTCGAAAATCGCCGCCTAACTTTCTTTGGACAGACAAATGCATTTGGAGGCCCAGGGAAGGTTTGCCTGTACGACTGCATGATCTACTGCCATGTCAACTTTTTGTAATTGGTTTAGATTTCTTCAGACTATTTTTTTTTTCTTCTCTCTTCAATTGCGAACCTTGTTCCAATTCCTTCATATACAGTCCTACCCGGAGCGTAATTGTTATTCAGACGAGGTTCCGCTTCGTTTCGAATTACAAAGTTAACTTACGAGCTTTGACTCAACATATTTTATCTTTCCAATAATATACGAAGATTAAAAATTTGATCAGTTGTTCTTCTGTCTCGTACGAATCCGCATTGATATGAGCCAACCTTAACAAAGGGAAGGAGTCGTTGGAGGAGGATATTCTAAAGGATCTTGTATATAAAAGGAATCAATGAGATTCCTCACTAATTAGAATATTTAAATTGGTCACCTTTCGTGGATACTGAGCATATTACAGTCTTCTATCAATCATAGGGCATAGATCCTTCTTCCCAAACTGATACGTTTATATTATGCAGTGCCTTTATCAATTGTTGTCCACTACTTTAAAAAAGTTCAGCTGGTAGTTGATCTTGGCCTGGTGCTTTTTTTGTTCTTCAGCCTGTTAATAGAAGAAATGACATCATCGTCATCTGATGCTTCGAAATGCTCTTTGTCTCGACATACCCGGGTAGGTTCTAAGGACGTCAGATTATGTTGTAAGTTCAAAAGATTCTCGAAGAATCATCGCCAATTAGAAATACATGCCTTTTTGTCAGTGGTGAGATTCCCTTGTGGATTCATGCATATTGAGTCTATTTGTTTATAAGGTTTTCTAAGTCCTTAACAGTTTGGTAGTGTTGTCTACTGTAATTACTGCTTCGACAATAAAGGTTTTTAAATATCTTTTTTTTTTCTTTTGTACATTAGCTCCTTCTTTTTCCATTTATCTTTATTCTCTACTACTATCATCTTTGCGCACCTATTAATCGTCGCCTTGTTTACAGAATTTATACAAGAATTAAACATAAGAGATTTATTATGAACAACGATAAAAAAAAAATATATTACAATAATATAATAAATAAATAATACTGAAAATATCAAGACTTATCATTATGGTTAGATTGACTGTCAAAAAAATATATATTAATAATAAACTGAAATCATATTCTGGTTATTGTTCTGAATTTTGAAATTGTATTGAAATTACAGCTCTTTTATAGCATGGGAGAAAATGATGCATGCATAGATTAGGAAGTCACCTGCATGAAGTTAGTTTCATTGATTCCCACTGTTATATAAACAAATGTTTTGTACCTTGTAATATTTTAATTCACATATAAGGTGAATAATGCAAATGGTGTTTAAAACTTTTCAATTTAAAAAGAGTTTTGATTATGAATATATTATATATCAAGAAGCACTTAATTGAAGTACAGATTAAAATGCTGATGTAAAGACTTGAAATTTTTCATTTGCTGCTTAAACTATATTGAAAAATGATAGAGAGAAAATCGTTGACTGGAAGATCTAATGTAGGATGGAAAAATGTAATAGAAAGTGTAAATTACAGTTATAAAATTTAAACAAGGAATAGCACAATTAAATAAACAGTTTCTTAAATTGTAAAAATTGGGTTTTTACAGGTCCGCTGTTGAATGTACAGGGGCTACCCCCCCCCCTTACTCAATGAGTAAACTATAGATACCTGGATTGTATTGGAAGACACTGACGCCGTAAAGTTCAATAATGATGGCGAATAAATATCGAGATCAATACTCGTTGCGAATAGTTCTTTTATACAGAGAGACTTTCCAGTACCAGTTGGTCCAGTCATCAAAAATTGTTTCCTGCCATCAACTAATAATTCAATTATGAAATTGTACCTGAAGCAGAGACATTATAGCTCATATATATATATATTTTTATAAGTATATTCAACAAGTTAACGACATTTATATCCTCCTTACTTTATAGTTTCGAGGGTTGAAACCATGGAGCTTCCTTGGTTCTTCCGTTCTTCTTCTAGAAAGTTTCCGAAATATGTCCAAGTGCCTCCACCAATAAACTGGAAAAAGTTGTCTTCGATCATGCCCAATGGAGGAGTGAATATGCCAAGCCGTTCTCCATCTTCTGGATAGTTTTTACCTTCTATAAAAAAAGGTAAAAAATTAAAATATTAGTATGATATGAAACAAGTCGTTGTAATGCGAAACTATATTAATGCCATACATTCTTAAAAAGGACTAATATATTTCACTTAAATTATAATTTTCAAAAGTTTTAGCCATATTAAACCATTCTCAGGTATATTTAAAAAGACTATTAAGGTATAAAATAACAAAACAAAATTGAATGCCATAGTTTTTCTACGTATTTATTTTTTCAGTGAGTTACAATACATTATTATACTATGATCACTTTGGATATGTGTGAGGTTGGTTTAAAGTGCCCGTAACGTTGAAAATTTTTATAAATAGTAATTTTTAAACTGATATTAGCCTTAATTCATTTATTTATTTATTCTTCTATATTATTTATTATTCTATAGTCCTTGCTCTCTCTGGAGGAGCTCAACATCAACTCGGCGTCAGAGGATGCTGAGAGAGTGAGACCGGCCCACAGATCCGAAAGGAAAAACCTCTGTGGAGCTGAGAAGAAACGAAGAAGGAGACTCCGCGAGGCTCAGAAGGCTTTGGGAACTGCGGGTGGCACCTCCTCTGGGAGGGAGCTAGCCAAGGAACATGGGCCTTCGAGGCCAGCGGACAATATACAGAGGGCTCAACAGTCGAAGAGACAAAGGGACCCTCAGGAGACCCCTCCATCTGGGAAGAAGGAGGAGAAGAAACGGAGAGTGATGGACAGATCATTCACCGAGGCGCTGAAAAACTCCACCAGGATGGCTATTGTTCCCAAGGGCTATCCAGCGGTGGGATTTTCGGAGGAGCAGGTGAGTTTGCTAAATTCATCCCTCATCGAAGCAATCTTCGAATCGGAGGAGAAACCACGATTCGAGAGCACAACGGCGAGGAATGGCGTGTGCCTCATTAGCTGCACTGGCGAGATGTCGGTGAACTGGCTGAGGCGCGTAACACCGACTCTGAGACCTTGGGATGGCGCGGAGCTTCTGTGTGAAGATGCCCGTGCCTACCTTAGGCTGAAGAGGGTGGTAGGCCACTTCCCGCTTCCAACCCCAGAGACACCGAAGATCCTGAAGGTGTTGAAGGGCCAGAACCGCGAGCTGGAGACGGAACGCTGGAGCGTTTACTCCGTGGAGAAGATGGACAATCGGAAGATAACCAGGATTGTCTTCGGAGTGGACCAGCCATCCTTCTTGGCTCTGGAGAGGTTGGGAGGCAAGCCATACTTCGGTATGGGGCGAGTCACCTTCCTCCTTGGAGACAAGAAGGAGCCAGAAGGGAAAGGGCCTGAGGCAATGGATGAAGATCCTCAGGCTCAAACAGGTGAGCAGGGGCCGGTGGATGATGATGCTCTTCTATAGGGCTCTGAATCCAGCCCCCCCTTTTACTTATGTCTCTCTATGTTCTTGTCCGTCCCTATCCTTTTCCTCTTTTAAACAGCTCTCTTCTTCTTTTTCTTTTTCCATAGTTTTTGTTCTTCTTTTTCTTGCCACTCTTTCTGAATCTTTCTCTCCTTCTTTTCTGTCTTTCTGCTTTCTTCCTTTCTTTTCGGGCCCTGCAAAGGGCCCCCTTCGGTTAAAGAGACACTTGACCCATGCCATTATACAATATGATGGACAAAATTGAGTGCCTACAGATCAACTTGCAACACTGCAAAGCTGCTACTGCCGTTGTGGCACAGTGGCTGTCAGTGCGGCACACAGCCATGGTACTGATTCAAGAACCATGGATCTGGGGGGGACTAATCAGAGGGCTCAAAGGTGATTGGGAACTTTTTATTCCTCCACAGGTGGATAAACCCAGGACTTGCATCGCAGTGAAAAATGTCACTGCGAACCTACTGCCTGAGAACTGCACAAAGGACCTAACATCGGTGAGGATCAGGTTCAAAACAGAGGATGGAGAACGCGATGCAGTGATAGCCTCGGCCTACCTTCCACATGACAAGGAGGCACCTACAGACGAACTGGAATCATTGGTCGATCAATGCGATCGGACGAAAGTAGACCTTCTTGTTGGCATGGATGCCAACGCACATCATGTCATCTGGGGTAGTACTGACATTAACCTGAGAGGGGAAAAATTGGCAGAGTACCTGATGACTACCAACCTCAACCTTCTGAATAAAGGTTGTGAGCCTACCTTTAGGAATAGTATCAGGCAAGAAGTCCTTGACATCACACTATGCACACAGAGTGCACAGGATTGGATCGGAGGATGGAGAGTCTCGAGAGAGGCATCACTCTCTGACCACATGCACATACTCTTCAATCTCCAGGGTAGTGGACTACAGAGAAGGGCATTTAGAAATCCAAAGGCGACGAACTGGAATGAGTACAAACGGCTACTCATGGAAAGGGTCAAAGCCTTTCCCACACGATATGGCACGGGTGGAGAACTGGATAAGGCCGTGGATTGCCTCACCAAGGCGATGATATCCTCGTACGAGGAGGCCTGTCCAGTGGTTCAACCTAAGCCACAAAATAAACCATGGTGGAGCACCAAACTGAAAAGATTGAGGACCACCACAAGAAAACTGCTCAACAGGGCAATGAAAACCAAGAAGGAAGAGGACTGGAACTCCTATAAAGAGAGTACCAAAGCCTACAAAAAGGAGATCAGGGATTCAAAGGACAGAGGCTGGAAAGGCTACTGTGAGAGCATTGAAACGCTCCCAGATGCGGCCAAACTAACCAAAGTTCTAAACTCTGATACAGGAGCAAAACTCCAACAACTGAAGAAGGAGGATGGAACATATACCACAACGGATATGGATACCATCCAAGTTCTTCTGAACACACACTTCCCGGGGCATCTGCAGGCTGATAACATTTCGGCCGGCGAAGTTGGAACGGGCAGGGGAAAAAACTGGAAATTGGCTGCATGTGTGGTGGGCTTCCAAAGGCTAGACTGGGCGATCAACTCCTTCGGGCCCTACAAATCAGCGAGGCCCGAAGGTGTCTTTCCAGCGCTCTTGCAAAAGGGAATGGAATTGATCAGACTGCCCTTGTTGAAGGTGATGCGAGCGGGCCTTGCGTTGGGCTACACTCCGAGAGCGTGGAACAGCGCAGGGCTGGTCTTTATACCTAAGCCTGGGAAGACTGACTATACGAGTGCTAAATCCTTCAGGCCAATAAGCCTAACCTCATTCTGTTTAAAGATACTGGAAAGGCTTATTGACAGATATATCAAGGAGTGCCATCTTAGTGAAAGGCCTCTAGACACAAACCAATTTGCATATAGGGCGGGCTGTAACACTACGGCTGCCTTACATGCTCTCGTTAGCAAAACTGAAACAGAATTAGAGCAGGGGGGTTACGCCCTCACGGCCTTTCTGGATATAGAGGGGGCCTTTAACTACACATCGAGAGATGCGATCGTTGAAGCGCTCGCGACACAAGGCGTGGAGCCGGCCATTGTCGAATGGATTAACTGTATGTTGAGCAAGAGAAGGCTCTTGGTACAGCTGAAAGACACAAAAACAGAAGTACTGATAGAAAGGGGCTGCCCACAAGGCGGCGTCCTCTCGCCACTACTCTGGAACCTCGTAATGAATTCACTGCTGAAAGCGATGAGAGGAGGCGCTCACGTGCAGGCCTATGCAGATGACCTGGCCATACAGGTCAGAAGCAAGTTCATTGACACGGCGGTGGATCTCATGGAGCAGAACCTAGTAAAGGTAATAAACTGGTGCACAAGGTCAGGGCTGTCGGTGAATCCGGATAAAACGGAACTGATCCTGTTCACCAAAAAGAGAAAACATGTTGGTCTGCGGAACGTGGTGTTTGCAGGAAAAACTCTTGACTTCAAGTCTGAAGTCAAATACCTAGGGGTCATCCTTGATAGTAAACTATCATGGAAGAGCCATCTAGAATATGTCAAAAGAAAGGCTACAACCTCACTATGGCTTTGTAGGCGGGTCATAGGAAGAAACTGGGGCCTCTCACCAAGACTATATAAGTGGCTCTACGAAGCATTGCTTAAACCACGTATCACCTATGCGGCTGCTGTGTGGTGGCATAGGACAGACATGAAGTCTGCGCAACCACTGCTCAAACATATACAGGGGATGGCTGTAAGAGGGGCTCTTACAACGGCTCCTGTCGCGGCGCTGGGGGCTCTTAGAACGGCTCCTGTCGCGGCGCTGGAGGCTCTTATTGGCCTACCACCGCTAGAAACTCATATCAAAGCTGCAGCGAGGATGGAAGCTTTGAGACTGCAATGCATGGGATTATGGTTGAACAAAGTAAAATAACCAAGGTGACAACATAGTAAAATCACCAAGGTGATTGATGGGCCCACTCTGACAGACTCGCAAGATTTGTCTCAGCCCACTTTTCATGTTGATAGACGTTTTGCATTGGTTATGCAGGATAGAAGCGACTGGTCGGAGGGATTGGGTGAGCTACCAACCACAGGCACAGTTATTTATACGGATGGCTCCCGCATCGAGGGAAGAACAGGCTTCGGTCTGTATGTGGTACAGGGCAACATCCGAATGAGCGGTGCACTTGGAACACATGCCTCGGTCTTCCAGGCGGAGGTCATGGCAATCTATAGGGCCGTGAATCTCTGCCTGGACAGAAATATAAGGGGCAGAATTACAATCTGCACCGATAGTAGAGCAGCGATGGGAGCCATTGGCGGGTCTGTGCACAGATCGAAACTCACAAGTGGGTGCCGCTCTGCGATTGACAGACTTGCCACTGGAGCGAAAATTCGCATACAATGGGTGCCAGGACACACTGCCATTGAAGGCAATGAAATTGCCGACAATCTAGCTAAAGAAGGTACGCTAAAAACCTGCACAGACTGCCCGGTTGGCAGAGGACTCTGTGACAGTATCTTATACATTCGTGAATGGATACAAACGAGATCAATCCGTGCTTGGGAGGACTGTGAGGCTCGACAATCAAGGGCTCTCATAGGAGCATATCCCCAACCTGATTGGGTCAAGAAAATGATTAGCCTTAACAGGAGAAAAATAAGGCTTGTGACAGGGCTCCTGACAGGACACTGTCGATTGAAACATTACCTATACAAAACAGGGAAAATAAATGACAACACATGTAGATGGTGTCATTCGGATGACGAAGGCCATACATGTGTTGACCGAATGTCCAGCCTTGGCTGGGAGTAGAGGCACCTTTTTGGGCTCCACCTGGCCTGCGCTAGACGAAATTAGATTAACCAGTATAACTGGATTAGCTGCTCTGGCAGATAAGCTGGGGCTGTAACGTGCGGGCAGGCTCCCCCTATACCGACAATAAGGCGCGTTAGAGTACAATGGATGAATTTCTGAGTGCTCTAGGTGTCACCATGTGACAAACACCTCGCGCTAACAATGTCATCCATTCGCCTCTCTCAGCCACAAAGCGCCCTCCCAATCTTATCCCAATCTTCGGTATTTTATACAGCATCCTTCTTGGAATCCTTGCTGGGTCCATCCTCTCCACATGCTCCAATCATCGCACTCTCTTGAGCTGGATGACTCTCACAATATCGGGTTCATCGTGTAGGTCCCTTAATAATAGGCCTGATTTTCCACTTGTCCTCCATTCTAATAGGTCCAAAAAATTTACGTAGGACTTTTCTCTCCCATACTTGAAGGATCCTTTTGCCATCTTTGGTCAAGGACCATAAGTCACAAATGCCTTATTTTGTGATTTTTTTTTTCACCATACCAATTGTCTTAGGGCTAATTGGCATAGTAGGAATTATTAATATGAGTACAACCAAGTTTGAAATATTCCAGATTGGTAGCCTTAAGGTTTTTTTTGTAAGAGCTTCATTAAAACTTAAAATCCCAGTTATATGCCATTTTTGATAATTCCAACACGTCAAAATTCAACTCTTAAGAATATAAAAATTATTTAGTTTTTAAATTTCGGAAAGTGGTCCATTCTGGCATGATTACCTGGATAATTTGAGTAAACCTGTATTTGAATGAAGGACATGTAATTCATGTTCTTGACCAATGCTCTTGCATTTAGTCATATATTCAGCATACATACTTAGCGGCCTGGCATTCTACATTCCAATTAATGGTGCCCACGACTACTTAGGTCTAGGAGTATACAAGGAAGGTTTTCCGACAACAGAGCCGATCTACGACTGATATATCATAAATAATCTTCTAAAACCGAAATCGAATCACGGTTCTTTAGCAAGGAGTAAAGTTGCCATCTCAGTTACTTTTGAGTTTGAGTAAAATAAAAAAATCCTTAAGTGCTGAGAGGTGTACGGTGTTATAAATTACCAACTAAACACATTAGAATAGATATTTTCGACTTTTTTTTTTGTTTTCATTTTTAGGCATCAAATCCAATTTTACATTATTTCTTTGTTCTCATATTAATTTATTATTTATCATCTTATTTGATGTTGTTTATTATGGGCTTTTTAAGACAATAACACAATGATGTACTTCGAAGTGGCTGGTTTATAATTGATAGTTAATAAGGTAAGTGACTTACTATGATTTATCTTTCACTGTAATTTAAGTTAAAAACGCATACACCTATACGCGCCCCCCAGTCTCGCGGAATACCACACGAGCATGTCGTGCATGTTGGTGACGCGAACCCATAAGTTATTCATCTACCAAAAATCGCTCAACGCGGCTAAAGACGTTTTCGTTTTATAAATAAATCATAATAGAGTGAAGATACTCATATGTAGTAATTGACCGGTAACATCGGTCTGCTTCCAACCTATCTATCCGCTTTTGGGAATGTGAACACAATAATTTAGTAAAATTTAATTATGCATCATAATTACTAAGATCTCGAGGTATGGTCGTTGCCCAACTGAGTCTGTGGACTACCAAATAAGATATCAAGATACATCAACACTATGTAACAAACTCCCATCAGGAAAGATCAGTATAAAACAATTGAAACAAGAACGTAGTGAAAAGAAATATAATATAAATGTTAGCTAAGGTAGATTAAGGCTTTATAATAAATAGCCATAAGCTAGTTTAAATTATCATTCAACCATCTTGTTTCCATATTTTAATAAGATTAATATAAATGTATATTTTTAGGCAAAATCCCCTTAATTTTTAGAAGTTGACTATATGTTTTTCTCACCATCCCATATGTTTTTGACAAATTTATCAAATTTCTCCCGAGAAGAGGTTTCCAATATTCCTCCTATCCCCCAAACGACAGCCAACATAATCGTGGATTGAATCCAATTCAGGAAAAACTCGTTATTTGATATAGGTTTGGCACGGCGTTTAATGCCTTTTTCCATTATTAAATAAAATAAATCGCAGCATGTTCTGAAACAATTTCAAGGATTTATAATTTTAAAAAATCTAAATAAAGGTTGCTATGGTCTGCTTATATTATTACTAAACTAATTTCAATGAAATGGTGATTTGTGGAGTGGATTTAGATAAGGATTTATGTCAGTGAAACTTCATACGAATAGACTCGGTCAAGAGTTAAGACATCCTTTTATAAATTACTCGTGTCCCTAACAAAATACACCATTTCCAAGTTTTTTACATTAAAATAATAAAGATGTTTGTTTTTTTATTCGTGTAATGTTCTTTACTAGTAACTAATTTACGTAATTTATTAATTCAATGGAATTGTGCAAATAAATATAAACAATGGAATATTAATTTATAATTAAATCAGCAGTGTTTGTAAATTTGAGAAAAAAAAGTAACTTATACAACAAAGAGACTGATAGCTAAATGGGAAGGAAGGTGGTAGACGCAACGGGCGCTGAGCTTTTTTAACTTTTAGGATAAACTGAGGTTTTTCTCAACTTTTTCCTTCATTAAGCCTTCTCTTTCCATTTCTTCGTATCACTTGTTTCTTCTCTTCTATCAATCCATGCCCGGCCAAGCATTCTGTGCAATAGTCTGCTATTCTCTTTTCTCTTTTCGTTTAACCCCTGCCTTACATCTATTATCAATTTGAATCCATCCATCCCTATTAGATACTACATCATATTATTCTTCTTTCTCGTTCTTATATCTTTATTAATGCTCTCGCGATGTTTTATTTTTAATCTTGACAATAATATTACTAGCTACTTCAGAAGACAGGATTATGCGTCCCATTAACATTTCTGCTACTGATGATTCTTTTATTCAGCTCAACATAACTGAATCATCTGTTTCATTGTTTCTGGTCTTGCTGATTTCTATTATTGAACCAAGATAATCAGAAGTGTTCCCCACTGTCGATATTTGTGAAAAATAAGTACTTCATTCACACCTTTACTCATATTATAGTTGAAAATTCAATTTTGGAGGCACGTCACAAGTCTGGAGGTTTACTAAAAACTTTATCTAAATTTGCAGATGTCCCTGCGTTTTCTTCATAATGAAATAACACAAATTATTAATACTAAACTACATGTAATATATGTTAGAGAGGAAAATAAGTGACTGAAAGATCTAATGAAGGATGGAATTAGTTGGGGGGGGGGGGGGGTGCAGGCATAAATAATAAGTGAAATCTTATTTTGTATTAAAGCGTAGGTCGTAGGTAATCTTCAGGGCTATGAGAGAAAAACAAACAAAACAAAAATAACTATAAAAAACATTACAGCACCAAGAATATAATAACATATAGAGTTATAGAAAAGTACAAAAAATTGCGATGTATATATTATTAAGGATATATGAATAAAAAATAAATAAAAACAATTACAGAATAAATGTACAGAAGGGTGATAATACAGAAAAATACAAAAAGAAATAAAAATGAAAAGGTATAAATGTAAAAAGGCGAGGTATTAAAGTATGGAAAACCTAGTTTAATTACAGATGAAATATAAAATGTAAAATGTATGATAATTTACTCCTAGAGTGTTACGTAAGTAAAATCGTATGAAAATTAATACAAACTATGATGCTAAAGAATAAATACAGAAACAATTTATAGGAAGTAATGTATTGGAATCTCGTTCAATTACAGGTAGTGATGTAAATGTTTGAAAATATAAGTATGGAATGTTATATAAATGTATATAATTATATTGAGTTATATTGATACAAAATATAATGTTAAAGAATAAATATAGAAGAAAGGTATAGAAAGTAAAGATATAAAATACTAATGAAGGATACAATTTGTCTGGGGGTGCAATCATGAACAACACTAAATAAGGTATAACTTATTTATTATAAGTACCGACGTTTCGGCCTACAAAGTAGGTCATCTTCAGGGCTGAGAAGGAAAAACAGAAAAACAACTATGAGAACATTGCAGTATAATCTAAGAATTATAGAATAATATATATAGTAAAGAAACGTGGAGAAATATAACATAGGATAGATTATAGAAGACATTTAAGGATAACAAATGACAAGATGTGTGAACAGAAAGGTGATAAAGTAAAGAAATATAAAATGTAAGATAAATGAGAAAGTAGAAAGTAAGATAAAAAAATAAAAAGTTACAAATGTAAAACTGGCACGACATACCAGTATGGATAACTTAGTAATTCAGGTAATGATATAAAATGGTATGAAAATAAACGTATAAAGAAAGTTATAAAATATGAATAAATATTAATACTAAATATGAAGTAAATGTATACATATAGAATAAAATAGTAGAAAGTAATCTATGTAAAATCACATTAAATAGCAGTTACAGATTACAAATGTTGCATAATTTATGCGTGGGAAGTAATAAATATGATTAATATACAACTTAATATGATATATAACTTCTACATAACAAAATATGATGTTTATGTTGAGGAAATGTAAAAGACGTAAAGATAAAAATAAAAGGCGGATATAGGAAATATGAGGACACGTAAATAAATAAGAAAATTAATGACGCTTAAAATAATGTAGAAAAATATAAAGGAAATGATAAAGATAAAGTGACATAAAAGAGTTAGATAATTATGGAGAAATAGGATATAATAGAAATAGGTACCGGGGGTAACGATGTAAATAAATTAAGGTTAATTGAGTAAATTGAATATTTTGGAATAGGTTGAGGATAAATTTTGCTTGTCAGTCTTAAGATAGATAAGGAGTGGCTCTAAATTAATATGTATGGTTTCAGAGAGGATGCGTTCATCATAGTTGGGAATGCGTTTATCGAAGTCGAGAATACTTCAATCCTAGCTTCCAACATTAGTAATTTGTACTTGTTATTTAATGTGATTTTACATACATTACTTTCTATTAATTTCTTCTATATTTATACATTTACTTAGTATTTAGTATTAATATTTATTCATATTTTATAACTTTCTTTATACGTTTATTTTCATACCATTTTATATCATTACCTGTATTACTAAGTTATCCATACTGGTATGTCGTGCCAGTTTTACATTTGTAACTTTTTCTTTTTTTATCTTACTTTCTACTTTCTCATTTATCTTACCTTTTATATTTCTTTACTTTATCACCTTTCTGTGCACACATTTTGTCATTTTGTTATCCTTATATATCTTCTATAATCTATCCTATGTTATATTTCTCCACGTTTTAATACTATATATATTATTCTATAATTCTTAGTACTGCAGTGTTCTTATAGTTGTTTTTCCTTCTCAGCCATGAAGAAGGCCTACATTGTAGTCCGAAACGTCGGCACTTATAATGAAACAGTTATAGCTTATTCAGTGTTGTTTATGGCTGCACCCCCAGACAAATTGTATCCTTCAATACGATCTTCCAGTCAACCATTTTTCTCTTTAATATAAAATTCCAGTTTGAAAATGGAGATAAATTATAGAAATTATGATATTATATTACAATATATGATGGATGCCATGAGATGAAGGGAGAAATGGGTGTGAAGAATGGAGAAGGAGACTATGAAGAGGAAATATAAATATGTATTAAAATGTGTACGAACCAAATGGAAGGAGAGGCGGCTATGTGAACCATGAAGTTACAACAAAAAAGGCTATGTGAACTGGCATTTAAAATACGTTATAAAGCAAGACGGAAGCGCTAGGAGCGATCTCTAACGGGCAGAAATATAACTAAAGAAGGAGGGTGTAGGAAAATTAATAAATAGGTGAATTTAATGACACGTAAATAATGTATAAAAATATTAAAGTAATGAAAATATAGAAAGCAAGGCGTATGTATGACTAAATTAATGGGATATGGTAGAGATAATAACAATAAAATTTATGTCGAGGGGTCATAATGTGTCATTAAAAAATGGAGAGAATATATATAAATATAACAGAATGAAGGGAAGCAGTAACATAGTATAAGAATTTAAGATTTTTTGAGTAAATTAAAAATTTGGGAGTAGGTTGAGGATAGGTTATGTGAGTCGGTCTTAAGATTGATAGCGGAGGATCCTAAATTGATGTGGATGGTTTCAGAGAAGATGCGTTTATCATAGTTTTGAACTGAGGGAAGGATTGAAGTATTTTCGTAGTCAAAATAATGGTTCATAGTCCGGCCATGTTTGGAAAGTTTAGAGGCCGTTTAGAGGGCCGGTTACGGGAAGAAATGGCGTATTTATGTTGGGTAATGCGATTAGAACAGGGGATACCGTATACGACGTGTGAGCGATGTTTAACTTGAATATGATCTTTGAGACCTCCTTCTTTAGTTATATTTTTTGCCGCTAGAGATTTTTTGCTACTAGCGCTTCGGTCTTGCTTTGTAACTTATTTTACATGTCAGTTATAGTTACACGGTTGACATAGCCGCCTCTCCTTCCATTTGGTTCGTACACATTTTAATATTTATACCTTCTCTTCATCCTTCTCCATCTGCATTCTTCACACCCATTTCTCCCTTCACCTCATGGCATCCATCATATGTTGTAATAGAGCATCATCATTTTTATAATTTATCTCCATTTTCAAACTAGAATTTTATATACTTACTTTCTATACATTACTACTATATTTATTCTTTAACATCATATTTTGTATTAATATAACTTCATATAATTATATACATTTATATAACATCCCATACTTATATTTTCAAACATTTACATCACTACCTGTAATTGAACGAGATTCCAATACATTAATTTCTACAAATTGTTTCTGTTTTTATTCTTTAGCATCATATTTTGTATTAATTTTCATACGATTTTACTTACGTAACACTCTAGGAGTAAATTATCATACATTTTACATTTTATATTTCATCTGTAATTAAACTAGGTTTTCCATACTTTTATGTCTCACCTTTTTACATTTATAGCTTTTATTTTGTATCTTACTGTTTACCTTCTCATTTTTCTTTCTTTTTGCATTATCACCCTTCTGTACAATTATTCTGTAATTTTTTTTTAATTCATATATCTTTAATAATATATCCATCGCTCTCATAGCCCTGAAGATGACCTACAACGTAGGTCGAAACGTCGGCACTAATAAAAAATAAGTTTTCACGTATTTGGTGTTATTTATGACTGCACCCCCCAACTAATTCCATCTTTCATTACATGTAATATAAATTGATAAACTATTTTAGATACTATTTGAAAATATTATCAAGCCCTTTACAACTTTAAACTTCTACGGAAATAAAATGTACCAAGTAGGGAACAAGAAAGAAAATTTCAATCAATAATTGTAGAAACACCACATATCCGATTTTTAAATAAAGCTAAGCAGATGCCAATAATGCTGATAAATTTATTTATGTAAATGTGAAGTTATTTATTGTTAAATGGTTAACACTTAACTATGTTTGCAATAGAAAAACTAATAATTTTGGAAAACATTTCATGCAATGCATACCGGATTAAATTTATATCCCCGGCATAGGTTAATTTTTCCCCGTGTGTACTAATGAAATTTAAACATGGAGGTATAAGCCACTCAAAATATCTGATGAGTCTATTTTTATCATTTTGTAGCCATTCCTCTGGAATTGTGTTATTCCATGATACGACAAATGGTTTCCAGCCCAATGATGATGATTCCATATATATCATGCCACACCGTGATACCGTAGCTGGAGAAGCCTGAAAAAATAATTAAGTATAATAAACACTTCTAGTAAATTTTAATAAAATTGAGAAAGGAATAATATTATAATGTAAATGATCCCTTCGTTACCTGGACTAGGTCCATAACTTCAAATATCATGGACATTTCTGGAGTCATCTGTATCGTTTCCCCTGAATTCAGGCAGAGCTTTTTGTTGTCATCCAAAACGGTGTTCATGTTTTCAATCCACACTGCGTCCACAGGTCCATCAAAAACTATCCACTTTCTATCAGGGGTTGTTTCTCGGGCATATGACCTATAACAAGGATAATTAAAAATTATTTATTTTATTCCGAAGTTTATCAGATTCTTCATCACAACATACACTTGTTTATTATTCTTTGAGTAATAAAAAACGTTTACAGTTTAAAATAGCTTTATATTTAATATCATATTCCAAAAACATATTTTATATTGAATGCAATTTTTATTAAAAATTGACATTGTTATTTTTTTAAAAATAACTTTCAATAATTATTTTAGCAGGGTAGCTATATCTTTTTTTTATACACTTTATTGAAATATTATTACAATTTGCCACTTGTAGGCAATAAGTAATAGCAATAAGTAGCAATACAATAATACAATAAAAACAAAAAATAAATGAAAATATATACATGCGGATAATAAAAACAAAACAGATACTTGCGAAAATAATAATAAAATAAAGTCTAAAAATAAAATAATTGCCCACATTCATGCAATAATGACAATATTTACAATTTGCCTGGAGTCCCCGACCTAAGCTTCTTCCCCAGGAATGAGGACAAAGCAGGAGTCCGGGAGGCCCCTGCACCCTTTCCCAACCGCGTCACTCACATTAAACGCTAATGGAGGCTTGTATATTAGAAATTTATTGACTATTGAAAGATAGGAGGTCCCGGTTCCCCGGCGAAGTGTAAAAGTCAAGTGTTAGCATTTCTCCTCGTTGACTTTGATCCGCCATTGGTTACACCAAATTTCGATGATTGAAAGTTGCCTTTAGCTGATCGAAGAAGCCATTTCAGGGTCTGAATGAAATGATAGAATGGCTGTGTCGTCTGCGAACGTTGCAAGGAACGTTTCAAACTCTGACACACTTTACAGCTTGAGGGTTAGGGTCCAAAGTAATCATAGCAATAGAATAAATTAGTGGAACTCACCTTCAAAAATTTAGTGTTCAACTACTTTCATCGAACCAATCGTTGAATATGGACATTAATTCTACTGGAAAATGCTATTTTTTTTAAATAAAAAAAATCTTATGATAATAAAACTATATTAATTTTTGTTTTAATTGGCCGAAGATGTTTTTCTTATTTTGATTCTTTGAAGTGATGAAAATGCCTTTTACCCATTTGTATCCGGCCTAATGTTTCTATCTTTAATAGCTACCTACACCTTTCCTATGAATAATAAGACACATTTTAGCCTGCACACTCGAGTTCAACATTTTTTTTTTAGAGTACTTTATTTCGAGAAGATATTTTATTGAAGAATGGTTGATGCACCCAAAGAAAGAAAGAAACTCTTATCTCTTAGAGTTTCTTTCGACCAAAATTAATTTTGAAAATAATATAGAGGACTCTGAAAGCAAAATAAAAATGATTTTGCAAGCAATTCTTCTATTTTATTATATATCTTATATAGTACTTATTTACCACGAAACTTTAATTGCTGAATGATGAGTATATTTTTAAAATAATTATAGTTTTTTTGTTTCTTTAATTTCTTAAATTATTTTGTTGTTGTTCAGATCTCCTTGTAAAACTTGTATATATGTAAATATTAATAGTTTTCTTTCTTTATGATTATTGTTATCGTATTTACATTTTTTCTTTCATTTAATTCGTTATTGCGAGCTAACTCCTGAATTATATTCATAATTTTTTTATTTTCATTTGTTAATTACATTGTAATTGTATTCTAATCTAAGACATTATAGTTTATATTTTATTTTCCGTATCACTATTCTAAAGGAACTTGTCCCAGAATAAATACGGATTTTTATCAGTTTTATTATTATATATTGTCTTAATTATACATTGATTTTAATTTTTTAAATTATTATCCAAGAAATCCTCTTAAATTCAGTTGGTAATTAATTAAAACCATGTTTTTATAATTACAAAACTTAATTAGTCGAAAGAAATGCAAAAATGCAGAAAAATAATTTTGTCCAGCTAGCTCCTACTAATCGAAACACTGTGCGTCGGAGGGGATGGGAAATAGAGTGGTATTTAAGAATCTTTTTGGTAGCATTCCAGAGGGAATTATCAGAAGCGGATAGAGTGGAAAGTTAGGATTGGTAGGATTTGGATCTATAGGTTGTCAGGTTATTTTTACCTAGTTTGGTGAAGTAGTTATACAGTCTCCGATCGTGAGGACGCCTGGTTCTTTGCCAAAGAGATCGGTAACGGCGTTTGGTAAGGAAAAGATCCCTGAGATTTTGCGGCAATGGATTTTTCTTGTGGTTTTCGAAGGAAGGACAGGGTGAAGATGTAGTCCAAACTGCTTGCTGGATCAAATTGGTAAAGGAACGACGGCATCATATAACACTAGAGGTGTTGTTAAGGAAACTCTGAGGTCAAAGGTATGGGATACAAGCTGTTGAAATAGGTTTCAGTCAAATGGTCCCCTAATAAATGATGGCGGAGGAAGTTTGAATATTGGGGCTATATAAAGGGTAAGGATCAAAGGATCTGTGGGCCAATATGTAGGGGTGCCGGGAGAAATAAAACTGGAATTATGGGAGATAAGTGCAGACAGAAGAATGTGCCACACGGGAATTAGTAGTTCTTGACCCCTATTGTTGATGTTTCGCATTAAAATATGTAGCTAAAAGGAAATGGATCCCTAAGGAGTTCAGGAGAGAGCTGAATTGAGAATGGGAATGTGATGGGAAAGGAAAAGGTTTTGATTGTAACAGCTGTAGTCTGAAGGAGATCGTCTGAAGATTGAGAGAGGGATTGATGGAACATGACAGCAGTACCACCGTGAGCTTTTCCATCAGGGAAAAATCCGGTAGGTTTGAAACTGTGTTATGTTGAGCTGCCGGTCAGTCCAGTTTCTGTAGTTAACGCTACATTAATTTTCTTATCATACAGCAAAAATGTTAGTTCGTCAGTGTGGTTTCGAATACCATTCGCATTCGAACGGAGAATGGATAAGGTTGATGTAACTTAATTATGTTGTAGGACAGGAAAGAGATGGGAAACAAGATATGTTAGGAGTGATATTAATGGTGTGACCACGTATTTAAACTCAGAGAGGAATGGTGTGAGAAGTTCCGTTAGATAAGTAGCATTTGAAGGAGGGGGATATGAGGGATTTGATCTGGGGTATTTGGAATTTGATTCAATGAATATTTTGGTTGTCGGTGCTGATTTTGTGGTTGTAAAAGATTAATTTGTGGTTTAGGGAGGTGTTTTGGGGGTTCGGGTTGCAGTCTGGCCCGAGTTTATGAGTTTATTTCATTGGGAGAGGCTGGAAAGGGCCTAGAAGAAGATGAATTAAGAAGAGAAAGCTTTCGAAGGAGTTGCCATTTGGATTTAGAATCGGGAGCAGATGAAAGGGCTTCGTGGAAGTATTTGGTTTTTGCCTGCCTGATTGTCGACTGTGTCAAATTGTGGAGAGCCTAAAGCGTCTTTGGGCCGCATCACGCTTCCTTTGAAGATCTTTAATTTTTTGACACATCCAGGGAGCAGGCTGGTGACGGAAGGTTGAGGTTTTTAGTAGGGCATGGGCGTCAAGGATATATTTGAGATTGGAAGTAAGTACGTCAACCATCGAATCAATAGAGGAACAAGAATAAATCTCTCTCCAATCCAAGGTTTCAAGAGGGGGTGAGATGTTTTCTGGGGTGAGAGCATCTAAGTTGCGAAAGGTTACGGTTTTAGGTAATATAACAGGAGTTTGGATATTGTATGAAATATGGATGAGATCATGAGAGGACAGAAATGGAACGGGTAATTGAGAGGAGGAAAGGAGGTTCTGCCGTGAATCAATGACAAACAGGTCTAACCAGGTGTCGGATAGAAGGGTGTGATGGGTGGGAGAAAATGGGACAATGGAAAGGTGTAGAGAGTAAAAGAGATTTTCCAGGTATAGTCGATCGTTGGACTGGACAAGGATATTGGTATTAAAATCACCGGAGATAATGATATGGTTATAGAGAGGAATGTAGTCGTAAAGGGTAGATTAAAAAATTGAATCAAGAGGGACCGAAGGAGGGCGATATACTACGACATACAGGAGAGGGTTTGGGTTAAAAGAGATTTCAACAAGAAGGGATTCTGTGTGAGGATAACCGGTTGCGGGTGAGGAATCAAGGATACGTGATTTTAGGGAGTTGTGTACGTAAAGACCTACTCCTCCACCAGTCCGGTCTACCCGGTCGTGGCGGAGGAATGAATAGTCTGGTAAGGATATTGCAGAGGAGGGGATGTGGGGTTTTAGCCATGTTTCGGAAATTCCAATGGTATGATAAAAGTTTTGGGTAAAATATTGAAGGAATTCATCAAAATGGGCAGATAAGGATTGGGTATTGACGTGACAGGAGGTCAGGACACTGGACATGATGGTGAGGTAGGAGACAAGATCACAGTATTAGAGGAGAAGATGCTGTGCACAATTAATTTTAGCAGGTAGATTAGGTAAATAGCTATGAAATGTTCCAGAAAGTTACAGATATGCAAGATAAAACCAAAAACAGATTAGAATATTAATAGTATAGAAATGATAATACTGTTAAAATATGTAAAAAGAGAAAATAATGAGAGAAGTAAGGTAATAGAATATAAAGAGCTGCTTTAACATGAACAAATTTAAAAATATAGAACACAAGATCCTAAGAAATAAAAATATGTACCAACAAAAAGAGATTAATTGTATAGAGAGGACGTGAGTAAAATCTAAAATTCCGTGGTGAGCGCCATAGGTTGTCATAGAGCTAGCGGGGAAACAAAACTTTAGTAGTCACCCGAAGACGTCTAGATCTTGGGCCTGATCTGTGAAGACCACCTGGTGACCATCTTCTTTTCTACAGCGCTCTCTGCGCCCGGAAAACCACACATACATTATCTTTCCCGCTGCCTTCTTCTAACGGGCTAACCAGTAGAGGTGCTTGTTTGCTTTTGCCATTTCCTCGCTCAGATAGATACGGTGACAGTCATTTTCCTGCCACCCTAAATCTCGCGTAGAGAAATCTCTTTTGACTTTTCTTTTATGTATGTCATCCCTCACTGATTTCCTCACGAAGCGTGCTATGATAGGTGGGGGTCGCGGGTCATTATTTTTTGCTCTCCGTCGTTGCACTGTGTCCAGGTCCTCCAAATTTAATTTTATGCCTAGGCCCGCACCGATACTAGTTAATAGGCCGGAAGGGGTCTCACCGAGTTGTTTGGATGTCCTTGAAGACATAGTGCGCAGACAGCAGGTGTTTCTCGCGGTTTGACACACTCTTTAGTTTTATTTGAACACCTTGGAGTATGCAGTATACAGTAGTGCTATGACATTCAACAATATCTTTATTCGGATAGGGTTTTTCGACTTTAACCTCGGTGTAGTAAAGTCTGGTTACCTCATAGATTTGTTCGACTACAGGTGCTGGCTCTAAGTCTATGAAGAAAAGAGGCAATGGGATTTCATTGCCTGCCCCAGGGTGCCCAGTATTGTTCTTGTAGACAAGTGTGATTTGTCTAACCTTGAAGCCCATAATGGTGAGCTCTTGTTCTATGACGTCAGCAGGGGATTCAGGGTAGGATTCAATTTTGTGACTACCACTCTGATGGATCTTTCCTCCTTTAATTGGTAGATGTGATAATCAGCCTTGGTCTCCGTTAGATATTTCACTATTCGCCGGTATGTCTCGGGCGTGTCTGACTGGATCTTCGTATCATTTGTCCTTCTAGTGCAATAGTATTTTCCAGAGCCCACTGCCTTCGGAGGGGTGCAGGGAAGTGGAGTGGTGGCAGGAAAAATTGGTGGTGGCCTATGCACTTTAATGGCCGATGTGGACTCCATTGCTTCACTTGGTATATTTGTCAGGGGCTGAAATCTGTTAGAATGGAGAATCTTCAATAAACTCAGTAGATCACCCTGACTGGGTATTTTGATTTGATGGCCCTGCCTTAGGTTCAATGACTATGTGAAAGATTATGTATATAAGTTGAAAGTTAATGAAAATAAAATGTAATATCACAGAGACGATGTTGCTCACTACAT
Source organism: Troilus luridus (assembly GCA_964056705.1). NCBI lineage: Eukaryota > Metazoa > Arthropoda > Insecta > Hemiptera > Pentatomidae > Troilus > Troilus luridus. Next base: position 51,527 of record CAXKTH010000109.1, read on the forward strand.
CACGTGCTGAACTGTCATAATATAATATGTGCATATATAGGAATATGTTTAATGGCATAAAAACCTGAAAATGGTGGCAATAATTCCATCCGTCCATTCGTGGGACACCAGATCGAATTGTCCATAGAGCTGTCCCATGGTCACAGATTTCGGGTTTAGTGTCTGATATTTCGTCTTTACACCCGTATGAAATTTTTCTGCCATTGCGGTTAGGGCTTCTGAAAGGACCTATAAAACAAATTATTTCAGAACTATCTGTAACTGATAGATTATTAAGAATTGTAAGAAAGAGTATATCTTCAAATTACCAAAAGTGTAGAGCTTTTTCCGCTGAAAGGGTCCCCAACTAACATGAAACCGTGTCGAACTAACATCATTTCATATGTTTGTATAATTTTCGATAAGAACTTTTTTTCTGGTTGTAAATTTCTTCTTTTACATATCTACAAAAAATATGTGTATAAAATATACAAAAATATTTCTTAATTCAAAGAAACAAGTGAGAAAAAAAATCTCAAGTATTCTACAGAATTATAAAGTCATTTAAATGTCATAGAGAAAACATAATTATTTGAAATAATTTTCGCCAATAAAAATAATTGCAATAGCTACTGCGATAACGATTATAAACTACATTAAGGTTGATTCAACTAACCCCAATTTGAGTGACAGTAGAGACCTCTGATAGTTTAAAAAAGTTAATAAAGTTTATATTTCCGAGAAATGAGAAATCATTGTTTTTCAAAATTATAAAATATCAAGTTAGCGAGGAGATAGTTGACTGGAAGATCTGAGTAAGGAAGGAAATAGTTGGGGGTGCAGTCAAATTAAAAGGGTTTAATTTGACAGCACCCCCAACTATTTCCTTCCTTATAAAATATCAACAAAATTATTCTTCCAACGAGAGTAGTTAGCCTAAACTGCTTTAGATCGCATTTAACCGCTGAGTTAATCGACTAATCCATAGATGTTTATCTTTTTTTAAGATATGACTCCACAATCGAAATGTTTTTGGAAAACTTTATTTCAGAAGCTGGCGCTTAGAAGTCTATAACCAGTAGTATATAATAAGCATCTTCGTAGGATCCACAGTACAGAAAACTTCGATAAACTATCCGAAATGGATGATAAAATCGGCCCCACACTTTTAATTTTTCCCGCATTCAACAGTAAGTGGATACCCGATAAATGTCGATGGAAAACCAATAGTGGGAAAACTTGGTCAAGGAGCCGAATACCAGTAGCTGCGGATATGCGTAGACGCCGTCTATTTGTCAATGACGGAAAAACCGGACATTGTTATTATAGATCCTTCAATATCATCATAAGCTGGTCCATTACACACGGTAAACAAGATGGAAAATCTTAATCATTCGGTGATTAGAGACGTTTAAATAATCCATCTTTACTAGATCTTATAGATCTAGATTACTAGATCTTATAGATAGATGATAGATTCCCAATTCCTCAAATAAATGAATTTCACCATAAAACGAGGTCAAATAAAATGTGGGAAAAAGGAGACAAATAAAAACTCCATTCGGTCTCTAAGAGTTTAATGTCATGATTTTCGATTTGTGAATTGCACCTTAAACTTTCATCAAATTCTTCTGAAGAACGTAAAAATTATAAACAAAATAAGTTTTAAAGACTTAAAGCTTATGGCCAGCGAAATAACATGTTTAATTTACATTTTAACATAGTTCCATTTTGGTATGGAAAACTTGACTCATTTCAAAACATTAGTGTAAGGCGACGTCGGACAAATATATATTATTTCAATTATAAGCTATCAGAAACTGTACAAGACCTTGAAAGAAACGACATAAAGAAAGAGAGACAGAAAGAAAATAGCTTGAGCAGGTAAAACGATAGCCTGTTTCGATAAAGGCAAGCAAGATGTCGCAAATACTGCCATGCTTGTTTTTCCAAATGGTCTTTCTCCGCTAAGATTATGCTCGTAAAGGGTCAGTGCAGTATGAAATCATAAACTAATAAACGATATTACACACCAAGTATGAAATCAGCAGACCGAGCCGGACGAGAGATTTCATATTTTGTTATAGTAGGACCATTATCTGCTTTATTATTGATCGATTCACATCGTGGATGGTATTAAAAAACTGAGACAGTATCTAGGACGTTATTTGAAAAGATAATTATTTGGGATCCCGACTCGAATTATTACAACTAAAAGGAGACAATTTGAGTCGGACTTATTCCGTGATCTCGCTGTGATTAGTAGCATCTAAATTTTACCACGGGCTACCATCTAAGTGAATGGCAAAGTAGACCGATTGGTAAAGTAGAGTGTTCATACTGAGTCAGATTGCAAATATTAACAAATAGTTTTGTTATTACAAATTATCACGTTATTAATAAAACATACCTACTACGATTATCTCTGTATATTTAAAGAATTATGAAAAAAGTTACCTCCGTAGAACAGCTAATTAATTGATCGTATTCTATTGGTTTTAATTCTGTTGTTGGAAACAAATCCTTAATAATCCCGTTGAATAATGGGACATCATGATTTAAAAATTTAGGAAGGTTAACGTCAGTTATAGCTCTTAGTATGAGTACTTCCTCGGATTCATTTGGAAATCTCAGTTTCAGATTTCCAGCTGTCGATAACACAGCCTTTACTGCTCGCATACCTGTTAAAGTGTAAATTATTATAAATTTTTGAAAATACATTAGCTCATTATTGAATAAAGAAAAAATAATTCCATTTTTAAATATTAATAATCAATGAAATTAGCTTTAAATTATTATAAAATATAAAGAAGTTGGTTGTTACGTAATAAGCATTATATTGGTTTGATTAGTTAATTTTGCTTATAACTTTATTTTCTATTCTGTATTTGTTATCATTTTACTTTCTATTTTAATAAGATGTTTCTTATTAATTATTTTAATTAATAGGAAGCTCGTTTTGTATTTTTATTTTTTATTTGGGAATGTAGAGAAATATTTCAAAAATTGATGTCATTGGATGACAATCAATTTAATTTATATTACGGTAAAATCCAGACCTCAAAAAAAAAAGTATATCTAAATTTTTGAGCGAATGTATCGAGTTAATTTGACATCTGTGATTCAATTTAACCAATAGTCGATAATCATGAAGAATAAGAGAACTTAGATTGATCGCTATGCGCTTAAGCACCTATAATATAATAATCAAATGACGATTTACCGTAGTCGTAGTGGGATTGGGATGATAGTTGTTCCGAACACAACCGATATGTGGTTACTATTTTAACTGATAGGCTGCGTGCTTCTAAGAATCCGCAGGAATACAGTGATATTTCTCCAATTAGAGCATAATCGGGAACCATCATAGCAACTGTCCGGAATAGAGCCTAAAAAATTGAAATGGTGTGTAATGCGGAAATCAAATGGTTACTAATAATTCATGATAACATCTATACAAAAGAACACCACAGTATGTCACAGTAAGAATGGTATAATCAGATGCTGAGTAGAAAGATAGGTTTTGTCTATATGATAAATAGCCTCCATGAGCACTGAAACATTACGTAACAGGATTTTGTATTATTGAGAAATTATGTTCCTCCTATTCATGGATGAGGTGGCATCCATCTGTAGGAGAAGAAGTGAGAGAACATTTCTGGGGCAAAGAAGTCTGTATCCGGTTGTAGTCAAGTTTATTCTCTATGCGGACGATGTAGTGCTGATTGCTGACTCAGTCGGAAAGCTGCAACAAGCGGTAATGGAATGGTGTGAAGAACTCCGACAAAAAGGAATGATAATCAATGCCAACAAAAGTAAGATCCTGCAAGTGGGTAGGCGGCAGGAAAAAGTTCACCAATACTGCGTTGAAGAGGAAATGGAAGTGGTGGCTGCCTTCACTTATCTCGGCACAGTAATAGACAGGACTGGGAAGCTGGGCGCGGAAATATCCAGTAGGATTAATAAGGCAAATGCAGTCTCCTAACGGATTTGTAATACTGTTGTAGGAAAGGGGGAGGTAGGAAGGAACGTCAAACTCCACTTCTTCAAGTCCATGTACCTGCCGATACTGCTGTATGAAGCTGAATGCTGGGGGTATTGACGGAGAGACATGAAAGCAGAGTTACTGCGTCGGAAATGAGGTACCTGCGAAGAGTGGTGGGAAAGACGAAAATAGGCTGTGTTCGCAATGAGAGAATTCGTCAAGAACTGCAGATTGCCCCGCTAAAAGAGCTCCTGGAAATCCGACAACTGAAATGGTTCGGCCACGTGGTCAGGATGAATGATCACCGGAAACCTCTCAAGACGATGGACTACATGCCGAGTGGAAAAAGACATCGAGGACGCCCAAGAATGTCTTATCTCGAGTACATCGAACGCCTCAGCAGAAAAAGAGGAATAATTGAAGAGAGCTGCATTTTTGATATGTTGTAAGGGCATCTTGAAATCCAAGTTTGCTACCAAAAAAACGGATGGGAAAACTTTTGATGGCCGAAAAACCTCGAAATTTATGAGTTTTTTCTGTTTTTGGCCTATATCTCCCAATCGATGAGTTTTTGATAAAAAATATTGGTAACCATTTTTAATGTAGAATAAATTTTCTATGATTTGAGCCTAACTGCAGCTCTGTAGCTCTAAGTTGCATTTTTTATATGTTGTTAGGGCATGTCTGAGTAGTGTACAACCAAGTTTGCAACCGAAAAAACGGATGGGAAAACTTTTGGTGGCTGAAAACCCTCGGGGAGATTGGCTGGCTCCCCCCCCCCCCTTCATAGTAGTGCCTACTAGTACTCCCATTATTTTTTGTATAGGTGATTTACAAGTAAATATTTTTACTTTACAATCAACAAGCAGTTTTAGATCTATTAGATCGATATAAGCTCATTTTCTTAAAACACCCACTTTACCCGATTTTCCTTTTTTGTAAATAACAAGAGAAGTATAACACCTACAGACCTCGTTATGTGTTTAAATTAAAATTAATTGAATTTAATAAAACTTCATTTCCAATGACTTTCATCGTAGAATCACTCCCTCGGCCGGTGTTCCTCACGAAAGTTGGGCAAAACTTAAAATTTGGACTTTTTGGAAAAAAATGACCAATTTTCAAAGGGGCATAACTTAGAATCTAATAGACTTGCAGACCTCGGTCTGTGCTTAAATTAAAGCTATTTAAATTTACTACTGCTTCACTCTCCATTACTTTCATCGTAGGATCACTCCTTCGGCTAGTGTTCCTCACGAAAGTCGGCCAAAACATAAAATTTGGATTTTTTTGGAAAAATAAAGGGACGTAACTCAGAATCTATTAGAGCTGCAGAGCTGCGGTTGAGCTCAAATCATAGAAAATTTAATCTACATTAAAAATAACTACTAATGGTTTTTTTTATCAAAAACGCACTGATTAGGAGATATAGACCAACAACTGAAATAACTCCGAAAATGTCGAGGTTTTTAGGCCACCAAAAGTTTTCCCATCCGTTTCTTCGGTAGCAAACTTGGATTTCCACTAGTCAGACATGTCCTTACAACATATCAAAATGCAACTTCATGGACCTTCCTGTCCACTTTCCGACCATTCCCTCAAATACTGTAGCGCGAAATGTTCAGCAGAGGTTCCTTCCTCCTCATCAAGGGCATTGATGACAAGATCCCGGGATAACCAATCCGCGACAACGTTTTCCACTCCCTTTTTATGGATAATGCGGAAGGTGTAAGGCGCCAATCGTTCTTTCCACCTTAAGCGTCCCTAAATAAATGAGTGGTTTATGGTCTGTGATTAGTTCAAACTTTCTTCCATAAATATACGGCGAAAATTTTCGACCGCCCACACCACCGCTAGGAGTTCCCGTTCTATGGCACTGTACTTCTGTTCCGCCCCGTTCAACTTACGACTCGCGTATGCGCGTATTTTCACCCTCTGCAAAATGCTGTGATAACACCGCCACGATAGCAACTTCACTCGCGTCAGTCGTGACCTTAAACAGCTTCTGAAAAACCGGAAAGGCCAGTAACGGTCTCGTGGTTAGTATTTCGCGACATACTGACATCAGCTTGGCTCAAACCTACACAAAACCGCTTCCCTTTCCATAGATTCCAGTCAAAGGTTGGGATAATTTAGCTATTCCCGGAATGAATCTGCGATAGTAATTAACCATCCCTAGAAATCGACGAATCCCGCGAATATTCGTGGGCAGTGGTGCTTCCTGGATCGCTTTAACCCCCTCCGGACCCGGTTGAACACCGTTCTGCGAAACATGGTCTAAAAACTTAATTTCAAGCAGACCAAATTTCGACTTCCCGCGGTATAGCTTAAGACCGAATTCTCGTAGCCTGTCAAATACTCGTGCCAGGTGTCTCACGTGCTCCTCTTCAGTACGACTAAACACGATCAGGTCGTCTATATAAACCTCTGAGGATTCCTCTCCCAACCCCCGCTGAAATTTGTCCATGAGTCTTTGGAACGTAAGTGGATAAGCTCCTTTTAGCCCAAACCGCATTCGAGCAAATTCGTAATGCCCCGTTCCCATGAAAAGGCTGTTTTACCGATGTCCTCCTCAGCCATTCTCACCTGGTGATATCCGCTTTTAAAGACTAACGTACTAAATATAGTATTTCCCGAATGCCGATCCAGGATATCCTCGAACCTAGGATGTACCGTTCGTCTTTCGTAGCTCGTTGAGTTTCCGGTAGTCTACTACTACTCTATACTGCTTTATTGTTTATTGTATTGTTCCCTTGCTCACTTTTCTTTTCCACTACCCATAACGGACTATTGTAAGGCGAATTGCTATGCCTAATGATTCCCTGTTGAAGCAGTTCTTGGAACTGTTTCCTAATAATCTCTCTCATTGCTTGGGGGTACCTTTCTTTTTTTTTTTTTTCACCCTTCCTGCCATATCTGGGATACGGGTAACGGCAGTGTCGGGTTAGTGCGGTGTGTTTCCGCACGCCCACCACTGCCAAAAATCAACTCTTTTGAAAACCTTTATTCATAAAAAAAAACTTTTACATCATCTGGGGGAAGGGGTTACCATTTAATAAAAGGGGAACATTTTAATTTTCTGTGGTGCTGCCCGGTGCACGGACGTGCACCTTACTGTTGGGGCAGCACCTTTAAGCCTCCTGGCCGGTCTCCATCCGTCCGGATGCCGTCCAGCCCTCCTGGTCCGCCGCATCCGTCCGGTCCTCTACATAATCTCTCTCCTCCGGTGGGGGGGGGGGGGGTCCTAGTCTGGCTCATCTGGTGGATCCTCTTCGGGTGGCTCGCCGAGGGGCCGGACCCTGCTAATCGTGAAATGTCCAGGCCCGACCACTTCCTTCCACCCGTGGACAAAATCCTTAAAGAAGGGTTAATTGTCTTCTTCCATCAAACGGGAGAAGTCCTCCTCGGCGAGGGCGAAGATCTCGGTTTTCCTGGACAACCTGGCTCGGTGTCCTTCCATCGCGGTGTAGGAGATTACTACGTGCTCCGCAGTCTCAGGGACCACACAATCCGGGCACCGGGGGTCGATCTCTTTACTATGCTCACTTAGCTTTCCCCGGAACCCGCCGTGTCCTATAAGGATCTGCGAGACCCAGTAGTCCGGGAGGACCCATGTTCCTGCCAATCTCGACTGGACGGTGGGGAAGAACTTCCTCAAGGTTGAGCCCTTCTGGCTTCCCACCCACCGTCCGTTCCACTCGTCAATCGAGTCCTCCCTCACTATCTTCTTCCATCTGTTAGGGGTCTCGCCGATCCTCTCTCGGTGTCCCTCTGGGAGCGCCGCCAGCCCCTGCCTCTTCACCTCATATTTCAGGGCGTCCCCCCTGAGGACGAGGTCCAGGGGCATCGCTCCGGTCAGCACCTGCACCGCCTCATGTGACACCGTCCTATAGGCCTTAGAAACTCTCAACAGAGCCAGTCTCTGGGTGGTCGCCAGCCTCCTCTTCTGCTGCTGCGTGAGGTTACGGCTCCACGCAGGGGATTCGTACCTCAGAATACCCAAGACCACACCTTTGTAAATGGTCATAGTTGCCGGGTACCTGAGGCCCCAGAATGCACCCCCTATTCTTCCTAGTCCGTTAAGTGACAGGGTCACCCTATCTTTCAGGTATGCTAGGTGAGGGGTGGCGTCAAAGTTCCTCCTGAACCTAACGCCAAGGTATGTCACCTCCTCACCCAGCCTAACTCTCTCTCCCTGAATCTCCAGTATGATAGGGTGAGCCCTGTCGGTGGAGCATCTTAGGAGTATGGCCTGGGTCTTGGCTGCGGTCATACTCAACTTCCGCCTCACGCACGAGACTGGCGCATCTCTCCGTTTTTTGGGGGTACCGTCGGTCCTTCACATAAACGAGGGTGTCTGTTTTCAGGACGATTTTATGGACCGTTTCCCCCGTAGTCGGTAGGACTTCATTCTCCCTGTAATAGCTGCAACTTAGGATTCGGTCTACAGTTCCCCTCCCATATTCAACTCTTACAGTCCCCTCCCGACTTCAATACCACCGTTCTCCTTTGTTGTGGCAGCTTGATAATGCAACTTCCCAATTTGGTACCACCATGTTCGTTCCTTTATCCGCATCCTGAGGCCCGTTTTCCGTAGAATATCACAGCTCACGATGAAATCGTATCCCGGCATAAGTTCTTCGACGATATGTACTTTAATTTTCTCGACTCGTCCTGCTAACTCTAAAAGAGCGAGGTAAGCCTCCCCCAACGTCTTAGCACGCCCACTAACCGTAGAAATCGTACTCTTGCAATGTTTTTGCGGGCCCCATACACCCAATTTCACTGCCCCCTTTTTACTAATTATCGAGTTAGTACTCCTTGTATCCAATGGAAAGGACATTCCCGATTCCTCCAACCTCGCCACGTGCAACCTAATCCATTCCCCCTTCCTCCCGGTATTATTAACTTCTAAATTACTCCAAAGGTTGCCCCACCTATCACCGTACCCTCAATCATAACGCGATTGCCGCGTCACTAATGCGACCCCAGAGGATTAGTGGCCTCCGCCTCCGCTCTTTCTGCGTAGGTGCGAGCCTCGCCAGTCCTGGTTATTGATTTCCATGGGTTCTGGTTGAGATTCCCTTCTGTTCATTCTTGACTTCCGTCTTGGACACTCTCGCTGCGTGACCCTGTCTAACGCGTTCAAAACATCGAGTGAAACGACACTATATTGCTACATGTCCCGTTTGGTTACACTCATAGCAACCTCGTTCTGTTTTTCTTTTTCTTTCTTCAGAACCTCTGGTGTGTCGCTTCTCAAATCTTCTTTCGCCAGTGTTATGTCTGGGTTAGGTTCTATACCTCCTCCTTGGGGATTCTTTTTTCTACCCACTCTCCTTCTGCTTTGTCTAAGCGTGCTTCCTTCCATTCATATGCATCTATTAGCTCATGCGCGCAATTAAGGAAGTCTTGATCGCGCGGAAGTGAGCCAAGTCGATCGATGAAGTCGTTCATTTCAAAATGCCCTTCACAAATTCTATCCGCTGGGCTCCTTCAGCTTGGCCGAACGTTTCTACGATTTTCGCCACTAGCCTGTTGTACAGCATCTTCTCGGCAAACTCACCCTCCGATTGGCCCTGAGTCCGCCGTTATGTTAGTAAGTAAAAGGTGCCTTCTTCTGGAGGCCACCTCCCTCCGCCATACAACTCTTTTAGTCTCGCTTTAAATGTATCCCAGGAATGTGTTGTGTCGCCCTGGATCGCATTTAAAATTCTCCTCGAGATCCCACTTACTAACGATGCCTCCAAGAGCACTACATCGGCTTCTAACATTGTGCCTGTATTTTACTGGACACTATAAGACTCTTAATTTGGTCCCACCCCTTTGATGAAATGCTCCAAATCACCAATAACTCCTGTAAATGAATCCAGCTGGCTAATTACTTCATGGATGAACGCTGAGTCTTGGGTCCTTATTTTCAGCATCTCCAGTGCTTTTGACAACTCAGCCTCCAATTTCGAGCGTTCCACTGCCTCCTGAGCCAGTTGATATTCTAAATTAGCTAATTCCTCGCCTTCACCCATGTTTACGATTTTGTTAATTTATTCAATTTGAAATTAAAAAAATTTGAACTATCCCGTGACTGAATCTCGTAATCGATAGATCCCGGTTTTTCGGCACCAGTTACAATTAGACTGACTAATTACGTAAAAGAAAGGGGTTTCCGTGTAGATTAACGACACAGTGTATTTTAGAATAGAACTGAGCTTTATTCCTTTCTCTCCTGTATATATAGCTACATAATTTTAATAATAATCTCAATCCTAATACTATTAACTTCTTAACTTCTCAACTTATAACTTAACTTTATATATATATATATATATTAGAATATATATAATATTCTAGATTTTATGTTTATTCTTAAGTAACTCAAAATCCTTGTTTTTGTTTTTGCCGCTAAGAAATTTTCTCAGAATAACAAGAACTAGGCTAAGTGGCATAGCATTTGATAAAAGCGATGTTTAATATTAAACACTGTGGTGTTCCTGGACTCAAAAACAATGATTGAATTTTACCTTTAAGTTATCTGGAAGTTCAGATCTTCCAGCATACCCGGGGTTCATTGTGATGCAAATATAACATCCTGGATTGAGTGTGATTTCTGTTCCTTCGAACATAAAAGTGGCTACTTTATTTCTTACAGCTTGTATTATGCAAAGAATTTGCTGGGCGACAACTGAGAGGACTTCAATTTCGATTCGATTGAATTCATCAAAACACGCCCAGGCTCCGGATGAAGCTAATCCTTTAAAAAACTAAAAAACAAAAAAGATAGATACAGTAATTTGAACAATAAATGCAAACAAATATCATAACGTAAAGTACTCTATGAATCCAAACATTATTTAAATGTTGACTGAAAGTAGCACACGTCAAATCAACGATCTAAAAGCAATAACAAAATGGCACTCCTACTTAGAGAAATTTGTACCTTTATTTAGTCAGTCCTTTGTAAAATAGCGGAATGGAGTGTAATTTGGGCTCCATTTGTGTCATCTAAAAGTAGCGTCTCTCCTTATGATGCTTTATTTATTAAATATACACTTTATTGAAACATTACAATCTGCCACTTTTAGGCAGTAAGTCAATAATATAGTCATTCAATAAGAACAAAAAAATAATTAAAAATAAATAAAATACAAATAAAATAATTGCTCACATTCATACATCACATCATGTTTACAAATTGCCTGGGGTCACCGAAATAAGCTTCTTCCCCAGGAATGAGGGCAAAGCAGGAGTCCGGGAGGCCCCTGCGCCCTTTCCCAGCTGCGTCACTGGCATTAAACGCTAATAGAACCTGGTTAAGGGTGCATCACATACACAGGTCGTGAGTGGAAAATCTGGCAAGTGCCAGTACTCCAAATAACATTATTACAATATGTCTCAGGGCCATTGACGGTTTAGACGGCGGGGTGGGTTATATGGATGTGTGGAACTGGATAGTGACTGAGCCTGGGGATTGGGATGACAGGCAAGGTTTTGATAAAAGTTTGAAAATTTAGTAGGGATGAGGTCGAGGACGAAAGGAATGTTGAGATCATTATGGAGGGTTTAATTGGAGACATAGTAAGGAGCAGTGCCAATAGTTCTCAGGACTTTGGATTGAGATGATTGAATACGTCCGATATTCGATTTTTTTGCGGTCCCCACAGTTCCAGTTCTTAGATCCAAATAGTCTTATATAGTATATATTAGAAGTTTATTGTCTATTGAAAGATGGGAGGTCCAACATAGTAATCTGTATAGTTGGCTGAATCGTCTTTTAAGTTCTTGTCTTTTGAATCTGGTATGAAAGTTCCATGTAAGTCTTAGGTCTAGGAGGAAGCCAAGGTATCATACTGTGCCGGAAATAGCTAGGACGGTATCATTGAACTAGACAGAAGGACATGTTCCCCGGCGAAGTGCAGAAGTCACTTGTTAGCATTTCTCCTCGTTGACTTTGATCCGCCATTGGTTACACCAAATTTCAATAAGTGAGAGGTGCCTTTGGAGGTTCGAGGAAGCTATTTCAGGGTCTGGGTGAGATGATAGAGCGGCTGTGTCGTTTTCAAACGTTGCAAGGAAAGTTTCAGGAGTAGTTGGGATATCAGCGGTGTACAATATGTAAAGGATAGGACCTAAGACGCTGCCTTGGGGGACTCCAGATTGAATTAGGTAAAGATTGGAGTATTCATTACCACAGCGTACTCGGAAGAAGCTATCAGAAAAGTAGGGTCCAAGGACTAGGAATAAGGATTGGGGTAACTCGGTTTTGAGCTTGAACAGCAAACCGGTCGAAAGTTTTGGGCTACGTCCAAAAATGCGCCTGTGCAGTATTGTTTGTTTTCAATAGCAGAGGATATGTGATCGTATAATATGGTATCTTTATCTTTATCAGAGCATCTGATGTGGGATCTGAATGGCCAAGGTCCCAGATATCATCTGGGACGGAATCCAAACTGGTGTGAATAGAAGTAATGGTGCTTTATTAGTGATATTATTAATACAGTTATTATTAATAACTGGGTTGTAAAGTCAAGGTATACGGGTAGTACAACTGTTTAAAATCATAAGACTTTGCCTAATGATAATTGATAATCGTAGGTATATATTTAAATGTTTGGAATAATAATTAGAAATAAGGAGTACTTATATGATACGTCCAGGACCCGATGAATTGCTCAGGATTCCTTTCTGTTTAAAAGGACCCCATCATATAGACGAGTTACAGTGAAGATTAGGCGAAATATTTTCCCAAGTGTACATAGACGATTTAATTGTTCTTAATCAAACCAAGTAAGACTATGGCATGCAGTTTTCACCTTAGAGTCTCACTTAGTTAGTGCCCGAATCAATAAAAAACCAACAAATTTTGAAGTGGACTCTGGTGCTGGTTATACTGAAACCCATTTCAAATCGCTAAACGTGAACGTACCAGTAGTTCCCACCCATGCATATTATTGCACTTATGCATATGATGGTTTTCTTTTCTCATGTAAAACTAAAGTAACAGTCGCTTATAAAAACTAGAACATCTGAAGAAGAAAACTATAATGTTCTGAATAGGATACTGTTATATTATAGGGCGGGCATGGATTTGTTGCCTCCGAATGAGCCTCTAAGAAATTGAGAATCTGCTAACAAAATCCAGTCATATTTCAGAAATTAATGTTATAGATGAAACACCATTGAATCATTTGGTGTAAAGTCTTCTTTTTTTTCACCAACAGTCAATATTCTTAATTGAGCCAAGATGGTCCTGAAACTCTTATTGTTAACAACAAAGAAAATGAAGAGCCATCATCTGTACAAAGTAACCGAATTACATCAAAAGTGAGTTTTCAATATCTAGCTATAGTTGCCGATTTGAAGAAACAAGGAGAGGTTCGTTTTTCAGTCTATGTGGATGACTCCAGGGAAAAAGAATTACAGTCACAAGCCCAAAGTATTCCAGGAATTACTCTGAATCCTCCAGACACTCATGATCCAAGATCAATGGGAAATTAGTCCAACTGCACCTGCTATTCAAGCCTTCAACCTCGAGACTATCAAAATGTTATGTACATGGAAAGGGTGGTACAGCCTCCAACAAAATCCTCCCTCAAACAAGCCTAACGATTTGCTTGCACCCAATACGCAGATGACCGGTGCCATTATTCATCAGTTGTACACACAACAGGTATAAAGATTGGTAATGTAATGTTAATGTCTGATTTATTCTAAAGATACTGCATTGTATCAACTTATTCTACTTTCTTAAGTTTTTAAGCACTTCATAATAGAACTAACCTTTCGCATGGCTAGGTAATCCAAACCGTCAGAACAATTAAATACAATACATTGTACAGCTATAGCTTTTGCTAAATCTTTGGTAGTTTCTGTTTTGCCTGTCCCAGCAGGACCTTCGGGTGCCCCATTTAAATGAAGACTGTAGGCACCAATAAGTGTGCGGTAACACCTGTCTGTAAGAGGTGTTATGACGAGCCTTGAAGTGTTCCCAAGATACTCGTATGCGTAATTCACAGTTGCATTTATTATGCTCACTCTAACGTCTTTTTGTTTGCTTTTTTTACGCATTCTAGTTAAATAGTATCTGAAATTAAAAATTATATATTATTTTGGTGTTAGATTCCTATACGATCCTTAAAACCAACTTCATCCTTCCTTTGAATTTCGTCTTAATTTAATTTAATTGTTTGCTTTCATTTTTACGCTTATTTATTTTTTTATTTTTCGAAGGATGGAGGGTAAAGAGGGACCCAGGGAGACAATTATTATATCAGCCGTGATCGATATTGGTTTACATAAACCTGGGCCACACTCTTCATCTATAAAGTGTGAATCTTCAATAGTAGACCATTTCATTCATGTCGTGATTTGGGCCAGTTCGTTTCCTGCCACAGTTGATCAAGAAACAATGTGACCTTTATAAGAGCCGAACCTAAGATCTGAAATGACTGAAGGAAGTTCAGGTTTTATAAAAATACTTTTTAATACTGATTATTGATCAAGCCTTTTTTTTCAATTTTATTTTCATATTACTGCCCGTGCTGCTTCTTAATCAGATATATTCAAGTATCCTAAAACTTCCGCCTTCTTAGATGTCTTAAAAGTAAGGAAAACAAACTTTTTCTAGCTTTGAAGAGGTGCGAATTTCCACAAAATTCGACAGCCATAAAGAGAAATTTAGTCTTTGTATCACTTACCATTCAAGAAGAGTTGCATTTAAGTACATAGATCCACAGAGGTATTTGAAAAATTCAATAGAGAATAACTTTTGGATTCAATAACCTACCAATTCGCTCAGGCTCTCATTACTGTTGTTGCTGACTTGACTGATGATACATTTTTTGATGATTAAGGAGTCTTCCAGGAGAAATTTATTCACAAGAACACGCCTTCAATAACATTTACCATTTAATCAATTGTTTGAATGAAAATAATATTCAACTGATATCGTAATCGTATAACGATTCAAATGGACAACTATTTTCAAAGAAAGAAATTCTTAAATACCAACGAAATTCACTACTATTGGGATAGAGAAAAACTTTGTTTTTACAAACCATTTTCTGTAAATATCTTATAAATAAAGTTATTTATACTGCCCATTAAGTATTCGTTAATAAAAGTATTCTATATTTTAAAAGACCAATGCATCATGTTAAAATCAGTAGTTATTTGCAAGATCTGGTTATTCTTATACATCACCTAAGTTGCGCAAGCCACTGGAAATCGTCTTTGCTTACGATACCCATATCACATAATTCCTCGGTTACGTCTTTGGAATGAACGTCCAATACTACTAAGGCACTAAGGGTGACTCGTGTTAATGTCGGAAGGTTTCCTCTAATCATTTTGATGACATGGTTTAATTGTTTCTGTAACATAAAAAAACAGAAGATATCAAATCAATATTGATTTATTTATTTTTGATAGTTTGTCTTTGGGGAAAGTTTCCATAGAATTATGATTACCTAATTTTAACATAAATATATATAATTACAAACATAACAAGTATTCAACATAATTATTTTTTATTTATTTCTATTTTCTACTTCACCTCTCAACCCCCAAAAGGAATAAGATACTAAAGGATATATTTATTGGCATAATGTTACTGAAATAAATCATTGTCTTGGATAAATACCATAAACTTTCATCATTAATGATTGCGCGATGCTAACTTCCGACACGGACCAACTAGAACATCTTATAATAACAAACAAAACTAAGAATAAATAATCTACGGGCTGTATAGGACTTCAAAGGAAGTTTTTAGCCAACAAAAAAAAAAAAAAAAAAAAAAAGAAAGAAATAGTCTATATTTTCCGATATATGTTATACAAGTGACTTTAGTATTAAAAGCCAAATATATGTTTTAGTAATTGCTCTAATAATAACCTGTAAGCAGCTATAATATTTTTTCAAGACTCGTGTCTCTTCAGTAGCGAAACATTTGTGTATTTCCCTAGTCCATCGGATCTGGGATACACAGAGTACGACTTGCCCAGGGTATGCTTTTATCCATTTCTTGCGCAATTTTATCGAATAAGACTTATCAGCCCAAATAACGTACTCTCGTATGGAGAGTTTCATCATATCTTCCACCTAAAAAAATTGGAAAACAGTTATAATTTGACGATAATAAAAATAAAAGTTCAATTTTCCTACATAAATGTCTTTCTTACGATAACATATTTTGGTATTATTTTTGAAGCTCGTATAGATTTGAAAATCTATTTAATTCATTTTTTTTTCCGTTCATTCATTATTTCTTTAAAATTCAAATTTTAACGTAATATCTTTTAAAACTATTATAACAGCCACAGCAACGCATAGCCGGGTCAGCTAGTGTATATATATATATATATATATATATATATATATATATATATATATATATATATATATATATTGAGTGTATACAATACAATACCATTGGTTAGAAATATTACAATAATAATTTAAATTTAAATTATAAAAATTGTTGGGAACTCCAAAATATGTAACATATTGTAAATTATGTATATAATTGTTATTCTATAAAATAAGAAATGAATGTTTATTGTATTTACTTAGCTAGAGAGAAAGGAGAGTAGGCGAGGGAGAGAGAGGGGGTATTATTGTTGCTATTAGTGCACCTTGCAAGCATTAGCGAACTTTACAGTCTTGCTGTTTCAAGCATTGGGAGAGGATGCCTCCACGGCCTTTGCAGAACGTAAAACTGGCGTATTGCCTGAGTCACGGCGAGAAGGACATCGCCATAGAAGACGTCAGCGCCGAATTTTTAAGTTTTAGTTCACTGAACTTAAAGTATCATAGCAGGTTAGACCTATTTATTTTCTCTCTCTCTATCTCTCTCACTCTCTCTCTCTCTCTCGTAAAATTAAAGAACATTTTCCTTTTTTTTAATTTTGTAATGCTGATTTTAGTTATTTTCATAAGGTGATTTTTTTTTTTGTAATTTGCTGGGAATTTATTTTGTTAAACTTAATTTAGTTTCACTTATATTTGATAATGAGATTATTTCAGTTGAAATTCTATTAAAATAAACTATTTTCTGTTTTTACTTGTTTTGTTATTTGCTTATTGTATATTTTGTTATATATGTTTTTGCTAACAGGAAACGGGCAATATTTATCGGCGTCATTATCGGGCACTCGGGGAATTCACCTTTTTTATTTTTCGGTGCACCCTGGCCCCAACAAAAATACTAGAAATAAGTAATATTAGTATATTTCTTTTTTACATCTGGCAACGTCATTGGTTTAAATTATTTTTATAATAACTGTTACAGCATTATTAATAATTAGAATATGGTAATCAATGCTGTGTGTTCACTCACCCAAACAAGCCATTTTTCTACATTTCCGCCAGCTCTTGTCGTGAAAATGTATTTTAACATTTTTACCTCCTCTTTTTCAATGGAGTTCATAGCCCATACTCTTCTTAGTTCGTCGAAACTAAGCCTTGCTATTCCCTCAAAACATTTGGACAGGTGAGGCTGTACTCTAGTGGGCTCCTGAGTTTCGGACAGTATTTCTAACATGTCATCGTTTGACAGGAAAAAAAATCTAAAACAGAGCAATCAAGCCTTTAACGTTGTTTACTAAACAATTTATTAGCATATGCAATATTATGTATTTTCTACTTTCTTCAAGAAACATGTTTGATGTGATATCATTTCTTCCTAACGAAATTCAATCTACTTTGATTGGTAACTGCTAAAATTGGATTATTATACTTCATGACCATCAAAGATTGGCGGACGTCGTTGATTAAATATAAGTAACAATAGTAATATTAAGGGATATTATATGGAATCCTCAAAAGAAGGACGAATTGCATTTATAATTATATATAACGTAACAAAATTACAAATGAAAGAAAGATAAAACGTTTAAAGCGAAATTGTTGTGATCATTGAAATTATATGTATCTTTACAAAATACTTCAGTGGTATCTTTTGATTTAGACCGTGTCGCTAACTTTTTCGCCAACGTTTCTACAAAATACTTCAGTGGTATCTTCTGGTTTAGACCGTGCCGCTAAGTTTTTCGCCAACGTTTCGCCAGACATGCTGCTGACTTCTTCAGGTCAGAAAAGAGAATCAATTTCTTCAATGATTCTCTTTTCTGCCCTGAAGAAGTCAGCAGCATGTCTGGCGAAACGTTGGCGAAAAAGTTAGCGACACGGTCTAAACCAGAAGATAACACTGAAATATTTTGTATAAATAGTGGCCGTGGAAACCTAAAAGAGTATTTATATTTATATGTATCTTTATTTATTTATGAACAACGTCATTTTTATCTGGTTTTCGAATTTGCTAAATATACTTAACCTACAAATCATTGGTAAACAAGTTCATGAATACAATATATTTGAAGAGATTGTGTTAAAGCCGGATAATTTGATGACCTTATAAAAGTAATTTTGTATATCTCTTTTGTTCATGGAAAATGAAATAAGTTGGTACCTCTCACTACAGTCCAATGCTTCGGTTTCTCAAGTTAGAGCATCGGCTAAACAAAATTGAAAGGAAACTATTCAAAAATAATCTACAACTACAAAAATAAAAAAAAGAAGGCTATGTTTCACCAGCTACAAATAAGGTTAGATATTTTGTACCACATCGTTGTGTAATTAAAAGCAATGCCTACGGAAACTTCGATTGTTAAAATACACTTCCTTTACTACAGAGCTTGAATCCCTAAATGACTGTCTGCTGATCATTCCTAACTTCAATTTTACATAAGGTACGAGCTTCTGAACTTCAGACGCATCAGACATATGCCATATATTTTTACAGATAGTAGTGCATCTAAATGACCGAACATAACTATGTTCTCTGTATCGCTACGATGTGTCTAAACCCAGTGGGAATTCAACCCTCCGCTGGCTCTTCATTTCGGGGGAGTATGAGAGGAGTTAAATCATGCAAACACCATTTATTTCTATTCCTTAAAGACCGTGTCTCACGTTCGGGGAAATGAAAACTATCGTCATAGAAATAGAGTCACTTTTGAATTAAAGACCTCTTTACCCACTTCATTCTTCTCCTGACGATCTGGACGCATTTGGACATTTTGTTATAGGCACTTTTCTTGTAGCCTATTTGTAGGGATATTCCATAAAATAAAAAACTCGAGACATTCTTAGGTGTAGACCTAAGAATAGGTGGACTGTGATTATTTAAACAGCCTTCAGCAATGATCTAAGATGCCAGCCTGTCCTTGCTATTGCCAACCAGAATTGGAAGTCTTTTCAGAAAATGTCGGGATAGTAGGGTGGTACGCATTAGAATCGCGAAAGGCGAATTTGTTCATACCATTACGAAATTAACCGCTTTTCTGTGATTGAGATTAATGTTTGCGCTCAGACCAAAATCGATGGGCGGTATGTTAAGGCCGGATAATTTGGTGTGCTTGTAAAAGTGTTTTTTGTTTTATTCATAGGAAATTAAAAAAAATGTTTTTGTAAAAGAATCTTTTTTTATATCTCTATTATGGAAACAATATTTTTTTTAATTATTTTATAATTGTTTAAAATAATTTACTTTATAAGGTATTTGATAATTAGTCACTTATTTAGTTATAAGTTTAATATTTGTATAGCCACGTGTTATTAAAGAGACGTTATAATAGTTGATCAGTGATAATAGTTGTTTCGACCAAGGCCAGTTCAGTAAATAAGACGTGCGAAAAGTTATTGGTTGGTTAGATTTGTGTCAAAAAGGTCTACCGACCTAACTGCCCCTGAATGAATACCCAAGTTCGAGGTCGGAGGAGTATAACAGAAAAATCTGTCACTGCAACCACAAAGTGTACTATAAATGTGATCGTGTTGCTGCCATTTGAAATTTCGACAGCCTTTGACAGCGTTCGGTGGCCTCTAGTGCTCCAACAGCTGCATAAGTAAGAAGCCTCGAGGAAGAACGGTCCCTGCCACGGCGTACGAAGATGAAGCGGTTGTAGTGGCCTATATCAGCAGAGCCGGTAATAACAAAAGCTGAACGGTTTATTTGGTTTGCTTACGTCACCTGTATATCAAGGGCAAATAGTGTTGGTATATTCAAATATACATTGTAAAAAGTATCTTCAGAGTCGCGTAAGGACATAAAGAGGTAATATGCACGAGTGTTGCTGCCTACCTGTGCCATTAGTTAAACCTTATTTATCTATTCGATAACTTCGAATTCACCAGGTCTGTTACCTTAATCTCTGAGGCTTCAGCAGTCTCTCGCTCGCTCCGCCAACGTAAACTTCTTCGATATACTGATAAGGACATTTTTTTTAAATGGAAAATAGTTGACTGGATAATACAAGTAGTGTTTTTTTTGAAATCGTCAGGGAGTGGAGTCCAATATTAAACAAAATAAGAAAAACTAATTTTGTTGTGCCAACGTTTCGGCCTAAGGTGTAGGCCATCTTCGAGGCTTTCGAGGTGGGCGGGGGAGATTTGAGTCTGAACTCTGTCAAATTTCAACTCTAACCAGTTAGATCGGTCCGGATTGACTGATTCGGTAATTTTTTCCTTTTATTTTAATTTTCGGAGCTTTTCGATAAGTTCTTCTATTTCGCGGGAGCTCATACAGGCAGTTCCTAGTCTACTTTCTAAGGCTAAACGCATACAAGAGAACTTGCGGCCTTTTATGTGTAACACCAAAGTGCTATTGCATATTCATCTTAGGAATCACATTAAAAATCTAGAAAAGAAGATTGATATGACAGAAACACCAAAGAAAAATGTAAATATTTCGCCATTGGTCGAACAAGGTGTTAAAGAAAAAAATGTCATCCCGGAGTGTTCAGAACTTAATTACTAGAATCGTTATTGAGAACTTAATGCCGACATTTATGGAAGGGTTTTCAGCATCAAAAGTAGCCCGTTCGGTGGCCTCTAGTGCTCCAACAGCTGCATAAGTAAGAAGCCTTCATCGATTATCTGCAGGGGGCGTTGGTTCGGCCCTAAGGAAGCTGATAATTTACAAGTTGCAGCGAACTCGAGGAAGAACGGTTCCCTGCCAAGGCGTACTAAGATGAAGCAGTTGTAGTGGGCTTTATCAGCAGAGCCGGTAATAACAAAAGCTGGTGCTCCAATATTTTAGGAAGGTGGTAAGAAATGAACCACTGAAGATGGCCGTTGCAAAAGCTCAGACAATTTTACTTGACCGAAGCCTATTTATAAAGAAATGATACAAGAGATTTTGGAGTGTGCCTCTTCTTCGTGGTTCAAGATTCTCACGTACAGGCAGAAGTCAAGTTTGGTGACGATTAAATGAGACCTCTCTCATAAAAAGGTACCTCTTGGTCTTCTGCTAGAATATTCTCAAAATTCAATTTTAAAAAGAAAGATTCAGCAGTCTTTCGGGCACCATTCTTACGAGGATTGCCGAGGACCCCAGGAAATGGAAACCAATCATCCGAGAAGAAACTATTGACGAGAGGGACCGAAAGTGGATGACGACATCAAAACCTTTCCCACCGCCCGGTCAAGGTAAGCAGCAAACTTCAAGTTGCTAAGGAGAACAGGGCATTACCTCCTCTCTGAGAATGATTTTCAACAGCTATTGACTTAAGATAATTAGCTGTAATACAGGAATTTTGTGTACTAGTGGAAAATGGCATTCGGAATAACCTATTTTTTTAAACTCAGAAGAAGAAGGCTAAAATAAGGTTACAGCCAGTATTATCATGCACGCCTCTTCTGTAATTCAATAATATTGTCAAAACTTATATTGTTGTAAGAGAAGAAATGATACTTAAGTAAATAAAAACAAGAACTAATTATTATTCTCCAAGATTATCTAATGAAAGAACGGGTTAAATCTTACACTCTCTGGGGTCCGCATAAGTAACAGTTTCGTCACATTATTTAATTATATAATGAGTAATATAATAATCTTTAAACATATTGGATATATAAGAATTGAGAATACATAAACACAATACAAATTAACTGAAAATAAAGAATTGTTGTACCTGGCAAATTGTCGGCGTTTCTCCTCCAGATACACGTTGACACCATTTGTCACAGTGTCTAAATCCTTGAGAGCGTTCTTTATACATGCTTCACGAAATTTGTTCTGAGACATAGTGATAACACTTGGGTTTTCCTGTACCATGCCGATCAGTCGAATGTATGACTTACTAATATTCTGGAACAATTATGAGAGCAGTTAATAATCCACATGTTGAATATACCATGGGTACGCAGAATTCAAATTATCACCGTACAGCTGTACCATTAAATTAAAAAAAAATGGAAGCTTTATCAACCATAAATTAATTTTTTTTTAAATCACGTATTTACTACTATCGTATACACATAATATATAAACATAATAATCCCCACTAACCATAGTCCCCGGCCGAGTCTAGGGCGGGGGAATATGGTTAGTGGCGTGGCCTTGTTCATCAAATACACCAGCGGGCCCTGAGACGACTTCGGTGACGTGGCGAGGAATGCCACCACTAAATAGGCGCTGCCCCCTAGTGCGGGACTCTGCCTAGGAGGACAACTCCGAATAAAAACCCGGGTGGATAGAACTCGAAAACCAGGTGATGGCAGTCTGCTTAAGGGAAGGAAAACCCTGAAATAAAACCCTGGTCCTCCAGGTTGGGGGTTTTCGTTAGGGTTAGCTCGACGGTGTAAAATATGCTTTGCTAAAAACAGTCAACAGAGAGCTTCGGATTCGAATAGATTACACGGAAAAAGACTTTGGAAACGGACACGGACCACTTATTTAGGAACTTGGAATCCACAGAGCCTATAAAACAAGAAACAGGAGATACAAAGAGAGATTTCTGCTTCCCAGCTAGACGTAATTTTGCTTACTGAGACTAAGATTAAAGGAAAAGATCAGGAATGGATGGGGGAGTATGTTCACCAGTGGAGTGGTGTGCCAAAGGAGGAAAGAGTGAAAGCAGGGGTATCCATGATGGTGAAGAAAAAGCTACAAAGTAAGATCACACGTATCGAGGAAATGTCGGAAAGGTGGATGAGAGTGGATCTAAACTTTTGGGGCAGATGCGTTGTGATTATAGGAGTGTAAGCACCGGGACACCATGAACCCCATGCGATTAAAGATGCATTTGAGGAGAGCATGAGTGAAGCTTTAGAAAAAGTGCAGCCTAATGCAGAAATCATCCTGGCTGGGGATTTCAATGCGAGAATAGGACGAGAAGTCGCCAGTCAGGTGATCGGACGATTTGGTGAGAAAGTGGTGACAGATAATGGTCGGAGGCTCAAAGATATCTGCGAGTCATTTGATCTAAAAATTCAAAACACCTTTTTTGAACATAAGAAGATCCACCAAAGAACATGGAGCAAGCCGGGATTACAGTCCTCAATGTTAGATTACTGCATATCAAGGCAAAGATGCGCATTTAAGGTCGAAAACGTGAGCGAAAGGGAAATATGGGTATCTGAAAGAATGTGTCCATTTGGCAGCAAAAGAGGGTCTTGGTGAAGAGGAGGAGAGGCGTCTGCCGAATTGGTGCACGCATGAAATAACTCAACTAGTAAGGGAAAAGAAGCTGGCCTACGGGAGGTATCTTTCTTCCACTAGAACCGATGACTGGGTAGCATATAGAACCCTGAACCGAAAGGTAAAAGAACAGGTGGCAAAAGCGAACAAGGACTCATGGGAGAGATGCTGCCAGCGAATCAACTGTACTTAAGGATTTAACCGAATCCGGGAGTTTTGGGGAGTACTGAAAAATATGAGAACTGCGAGAAAGGGAAATTTACTATCTCCCATTAAGGAAAAGGAGTGGGAAAATCACTATAGGACCCTCAAAGTGAATATAGACCTCAGTTCGAGACATAAGTGGAGCATAGAGACGTTCAGCGGGCCCTACCAAAGGTGAATACTGGCACATCTCCGGGACCAGGGGGAATTGCTATGGGGCTCCTGAAAGCTGGAAGCGCAATACTGATAACCCTTTTGACGGATTTGATTAACCTTATTCTCAAGGGAGATGATATCCCGGATGACCTGAGGGCTGGGTACATATCGTCTATATACAAGAATGGTGATAGAAAAGTATCCCGAAACTACCACGGAATCTGCGTACAAAGTTCTGTGCCAGAATTATTGGTAGGCTGCTACGGGAAAAATTAGAGGAAGCGTGCTCTACCCCTCAAGAACAAGCAGGTTTTACGACGGGACGGTCATGCACGGACAATATATTTGTTCAAAATAGTTCAGTGGTATCTTCTGGTTTAGACCGTGTCGCTAACTTTTTCGCTTACGCTTCGCCAGACATGCTGCTGACTTCTTCAGGGCAGAAAAGAGAATCAATTTCTTCAATCATTCTCTTTTCTGCCCTGAAGAAGTCAGCAGCATGTCTGGCGAAACGTTGGCGAAAAAGTTAGCGACACGGTCTAAACCAGAAGATACCACTGAAGTATTATGTATAAATAGTAGCCGTGGAAACCTTAAAAAAAGAGAACATATTTGTTGTTAGTCAACTCGTTGAAAAGTCTCAGGAAAGGAAGCAGGAACTACATATGGCCTTTATAGACCTGGAACAAGCATATGACAATGTGCCTAGAGAGAGGTTGTGGGTGGCACTTAAAAAAGCAGGCACAAGTGGGACTCTGATGTAGGGACTTATACAGCGACGACATGTATCAGATAAGATGCGAGAACCACCTTTTGGGCCTTTTTCATGATACTAAGGGATTGAAGCAAGGTTGTAGCATGTCACCCACTCTTTTCAACCTTCACGAGGCTGTGAAACCATGGTACAGGCAGTGTGGGGATGTTGGGCTGTTCATTGATGGCTAACAACTACTGTCCTTGTTTGCCTAATGACCAGGTCGTGTTTGTATGCGGAAGGTCTACTTTGAAATGATGGCGTATGCCTTAAACATGTGCTACGAAATGGTGGGCTTAAAATTAACTTCAAAAAGACCGAGAATTTGGCAATCGGAGATACTGATACCAGTCCGCTTCTGGTTGACAGGGAGGCATGTAAAAAAGAAAATATTTTCAAGTCCCTGGGTTATTGTTTAGATGCTACCGGTTCGTGCGAGCATGACGTTATAAGAAAGGTGTTGCAAGCTCGAAAGGCTACCAGAATGCTCCATCCGGCCCTCTGGAATACAGAAATATCTACAGAAAATAAACGCCGTATTTTTACAGCCATCGTGGAAACCATCCTGACATATTCCTGGGAAACCTGGACTATAAGCCCCCGTCTGTACTCAAAGGTGCAGGTGGTTGAGATGGATTTCTGGAGGAGGTGTCTCCGTGTCACTGAGCTGGATAAAGTAAGAAATCAAGAAATTCGACCGAGGATGGATGTGGTTGTATCTACAAATGAAAGGATCGGTGTACACTACCTAAGATGTTACGGTCATGTGAAGAGAATGGCGTTTGAATGTTGGCCAAACCGAGTTCTGGATTGGGTTCCACCTGGGAGGAGACGACGCGGACGGCCCTGAAGCAGGTGGATGGAGTGAGTCCAGGAGGAGATGGCTAGTCGAGGACTCCAGGAGGATGATTGGATGGATCGGGAGACATGGAACTCTGCTCTGACCAGTTGAGGCAACCCTTGTCGGAACGCCTATAAAGTACCTATAAAGTAAATGCCTACGATATACCGTTAATTATGAGAATTTAATATGTTACGATTTTTTTTATTATTATAATTTCCGATAGCCAATTATAAAGGAAACCTAGAAATACTAAATTGAAACATTAGTTAATATTACTATATTAAAAATTAAATATTATACTTTGAACAGTTCTCCTTCGATCGGCATCTGACGGATAATATCTGGAGATGAGAAAATTGGTGTGAAATGCATCCATTGAATTTGTACCTTGCCCCAATCCTCCAGCATCTGACTAATATAGAATAATTTATCATACCAATCGCCAACTTCATCTGCAATGAAATTCATTTGTATAAGTTAAATTTTCTAATGCAATTTCTAATGATAGCACAAAAGAAATGTTGCAAAACGGACAAAATAAAATGTAATCCTTTAATACCGAAATATTTTCTTACTGCTAATAAAATTTAATTATGTCATGAAATAAAAAATAAAATAAAAATCAATAAACAATGTTTTATAATATTGATCTTACCTTTATAAGGTCTCACAAATGCTGACCCCTTCATACTTAAGGCTTTGCCTAAATGGTCATCCAGCACCAGCTGGATCTCCTCCATGGAACCAAGAATGTGTTTTTGTAATCTGAAAAATAAACCGAGAAGATATTTATTGTTTACGAAATTTTCAGTCTTTTTTTTTTTGTTTTGTTTTTTAGATTCTACTATTTCATGTTTTTCCTAGTAATTTTCTTAATATTTGCATTTAGCATTTTGGTTTTTTACTAATGCAGCAGAGTCTCGAAGTCTCGGATCTATACCGGTTCTATAGAGATTTTATTTTATACTTTTTACCCTAAAGGTCCTTTCCTTATTATAAAAACATTTTAATGTTCGCATGTGCAATAAGGCGCGTTTTTAAGAAAAAGGGACTGAAAAGACTGTTTAGTCAAATATTTTATTACCGAACGAGTGTCAAGAGGAGGAGGGAACAAGGTAACGGAGAGCACACTGGTAA
The DNA here is from genome assembly GCA_964056705.1 of Troilus luridus. Lineage (NCBI taxonomy): Eukaryota > Metazoa > Arthropoda > Insecta > Hemiptera > Pentatomidae > Troilus > Troilus luridus. The sequence continues at coordinate 78,066 of CAXKTH010000109.1, forward strand.
TATTAACGCATTTTATTATTAATATATGTGTATGTGTGTGTAATTTAAACTAATATGCTTCTAATTATTTATTTGTATAATTGATCTATCGAAATACAAACAATCATACAAGGTTCTGGTTTTCTCATTAATAGATATTGAATTAATAGTTTTCAATTAAGATAAAAAGTAAGTATAAACAGTAATTTCAAAGCTAAAATAAAATAAATAAATTTAGAAAGAGATTTGTTGCTAAAAATTTACCTTTACAAATTTTTGTCTAGTTATACTATTGTCGAAGAAATATCTATGCACTTCAATTATTAATAAAATAATACATATGTTAGGAAAATAAAATTTAATTTATATTAAAAAGGAAGGCCATACCTGGCTGAATATATCACGTTAAAGTCAATCTGTTGCCAATCAGTCATCATCTGATCCAGGGTCTTTTTGATACCAAATTCTCGTGTTGCAGCAGTGCTGTACGCCTCAATTCTGCGAGTATATTATATTAGTTAACTCACATCAATTACCAATTATATAAGTCAATTAAATTTACTATAAATACATGTAACATCTAAATACCCATCTTTTCACCCTTTTTGTTAAATTTTCCATGACAAATTTAGAGGACTAGGCTTTATAATTACCAACATTAAAGAAATTTAAAGGTAAATCTATTAAAAATAGACGTATTGCAGCCAAAATAGACAGTATATTTATACAAATTATTTTCAAAAACCGCAGATATCAGTACCGAATAAAAGTATCTGTTCTCTATCAGATTTCTTCGATACAAATGATTTTGCATTTGCAATCGTGTTCCTAAGAGTTCTCGATAATTTTAGTAATAATAGCCATAAATTGAAACATTTTAAAATATTTATCGTTAATTGTTAAATTTATAGTTCCTAAATAAATCAATTATTTCCGTATTAAAAAACAGATTAAACTTCTCTGGCAACATATTTCATAAAAATAAAATGGGCATTTGAATTTGATAGACTTGACTTACTATGAAAGAAAAAGCGAACAGTACTTTTTGTACGTATATTCACCGACTTAAAAAACCTCAATAAATATATATATATCTTAAGAGCTTCACAACGCAAAACATAAAAAAAAAGAATGATGAAATTAGTAAAGAAATAACACACTTGAAGGCTGGTTAAACACTGGCTTTATTCAGATTCCAATCCTCTATATATAGTATTTACAATGTTTGTTTACAATAGTTTGGCATTAGTGGCTATACTGATGTAGGTCCCATCTTAACTCCCCCCTGCCAGTTTACGAACATCCTCGTAAACTCAAAAATAAAATACAAAAAGGTAATACAACATAAAATAAGCAATGTAGCAAAAAAATATCGTTTTTAAATTCTCTCTACCTACTAAAGCACACGAACTCCCTGTGTTCACTAGACACCACTCTTTAAAAAACTCTATAATAGGCAACCGATCACATTTCTTTGCAATAGTATTCACATAAACAGACCAAATCGGCTAACAGGTAAATAAGGAAAAAACCAAATACATGATAGTAGGCCGTAAAGTCCACCCCAGAAAAATCATCTGGGTGGATCGCATATCGTTCCCGAAATTAGATAACTTCAAATACCTTGGCTCCACAATAACCTTATCGAATGACCAATTAACTGAGACAGACCAGCGCATAACAAGCGCAAACAGAGCATTCTTCCCGAAATCCCGAAGCATCTCTAGAAACTTAAAACTAAGGGTTTATAATGCTGTAATAAAGCCGATTCTGATATACCGCTGTGAAACGTGGGCTCTCACCGGCACCCTTGAAAACAGAATAGAGAGATGTGAAAGGAAAATCCTACGCACGATAACCGTAGCGGTACGGGATGAGAGTCTGCATTCATTGAGGAGAAGGACCAATAAGGAATTGCTCACGGAAACTGGTCAGGAGATATCTCAAGATATGAAAGCAAGAAGGTTAAGGTGGGCGGGGCATGTAGCTCGAAGTAATCCGTCAGGACGCCTCTACACAACTATGAAAGCCACAATAGTTGGGAGGCCAAATACCAGATGGATAGACAGTGTCAAGAAAGATGCTGAAGAGCTGCACGTAGCAGACTGGAAATCAGCGGCCTAGGATAGACAGAGGTGGAGAAGGTAAAGGCGGCTGAAGGTCTACGGTAGAGCCAACCGAAAAAAAAAAAAAGTATTCACACAAAAAAGGTTGCCCCTCCGTTCACACATCCTTATTCTCTCCTTACAACCTCGGTTCGCCGCCCTGCACTCCGTCGCCTGCTTTTTCCTCCGGAAATTCCTCTGCCGCCAGGTTCACTGCCCTCCTTATCGGATTCTGAAGTCTCCGAAGATCTTGCCGATCCCGACGGTATTCTGCTCCCCCGCCACATTCTCCGAGCGTTGACCTCCATCGGTTCTCCTCGATCGTGTTCCCTGCGCAGTATGTATGGACATTGCCTAGTAATATGTCCCTCATTTATGGTATTCAAAACAGCGCGTGCGCGGGCACTGAGCTATCAAATGTCCCTGGGCAGGCCGTCCTTCTGCCTCGCATCCCTGGCTAACTGTACCTTCAGGAACGTTGTCATGAATAACATCCACGCCTCGACTGCACATGTTTCCATCACTTCTCGCAATTTCTTGTTTTTCTTGTTTAGCTTAGCGAGAAGGCCTACAGCGTACTGACCGTTCGTGTGATTCGTTCTTTTTATCTCACGAAACATTGAAGCATTCCTCTGGGGTCCATCGCCCCATCCATACACTTTTTTAAATCTTTCTTTGATTACTTGCCACGAGGTATCTTCATCGGTTTGAATCAAGTTCGTGACACTCCTTCTGACCCGGCGTGCTAGAGCCACCCGTAGCCTTTTGGCATCCGATTCCTCTAAAAGATCCGCTGCCACCTGGGATTGTATGCTGCCCACAATTCCGCCCCCCCCCCCCTTTGAGGAAGTCCTACATCACCGTTGAATTTCTCCAAGTCTGATATTTCCCTTCTAATATCTTGTGCATTAGCCTTGTTTAGTTTCATTTTTACCAATTCGTTTGTTTCCTGTGCGATTCTTTTTGGTTCCTGCTCCGCTAAATCCGCCCACTAGAGTTGTTAATGGCAATGGCGGGAACTCGGGGTGCGTCTGCTCTGGCTATGAAAGCTCCAACGCTAATGTTGCCGGCCTGAAGATATCTCTTTGTCCCGGTTCATTCATGATAGCACTTATTTCTTTTCAAATGTGAGAGAAAGTAAAATTAAAATAAATTTATAACGAAATCGAATTATTCTTTCGTCTTCTCGAAAAAGAAAAGATAAAAGATAAAAGAAATATTCTCACTGTGAACTGCTAAAGTCTGCTAACTTCCCGTGTTTCGGCGCTACTTAAGAACTTCACCACGCAAAACATAAAGAAAAAATTAAATTAGGAAAGAAATAACACCCTGGTTAAACACTGACTTAATCCAGATTCTAATCCTCTATATATACTATTTATAATGTATGTATAAACATAAATTTATAACGAAATCGAATTATTCTTTCGTGTTCTCGAAAAAGAAAAGAGGAAAGAAATATTCTCACAAGAACAACTGACTCTTTATTCGTATTACATGAGTAAATATAAAAAAGGTATCTGCTTATCAACTAAGAATAACAAAAGCTTAATCCTACTAAACTAGCACTATTATTTACAGTCTTAGGCTTATTTACACTGATAACTTATATATATATATATATATATATATATATATATATATATATATATATATATATATATATATAACTTAACTTTATACGAAACTAATGACGAAAAAAAAAGGAAAAGGTTCGGACAGAGTAACGACACACGCTTGAACAACAACTAACTTTATTGAAAGATACAGCTCTTATATATACTATACAATGTTTATACACAAACTAAAACAATATTTCAATTCTTGGATTTAGACTAATCCTATCAGTCTATTGACACAAACATAACTTATATATATATATATAAGTTATAATTAGACTGAAACAACACTATAAAAAAAATAGGGTTTCGGGCATAGTAACTACACAGAATCTAAGTAACAACTGAACTTTATTTATCTCAGCTCTCATATATATATAGTCAATAGTGTTTATAACTTAATAACAACAACCTTAATCCTCTATGTACATATTATATATGGTTAGCGTCTATTTGCCTTATAAATCCCCCCTCCAGTTCCTTCTCCTGGAGGAACTCTTAAAAACTAAGAATAATAGTAACATAAAAAATAAAAATACAAAACTGAACATAAAAGTAATCTTCAATCCCATAATTAATAATAATAAAAGCAACGTAAAATGCACTGACTTATCGCTACAAAAAGAAAAAAAATACGTCCGTCACTAACAAAAAATACTTAATCACTAACCTAATTGACAAAACACTGAGAAAAGAATAAAAAAATTAAATGCATTTCTCAAAGAACTTCCACTGAGATTTATATCTAACACAAAATACAATCTTCATTCCTGAAGCACATGCTCCGGTCCGAGCTGGGACACTCTACGGGGAACTCGAAGTTCTTCGAGATGTATTGTGCGGACCCGTGAGGGAAAATTAATGTCGCGAATGGTATAGAGATTGTGCTCTCGGATAGTAATAATTTTATAGGGGCCATCGTACCGTGCGGCTGTTTTATTCCGCGATGTCCTTAATCGGCGGTATACGACCGTTCCCGTATACGAACAACTAATTAACCTCTAAACTCCGAAGTTCGAATTAAGTACGTATTTATCTTCTTTTTTTTAAATCTCCCCGGTTTCGGCACCAGTTATAATTAGACTGAAACAACACTATAAAAAAAATAGTGTGTTACTATGCGTTTCGGGCATAGTAACAACACAGAATCTAAGTAACAACCGAACTTTATTTATCTCAGCTCTCATATATATAGTCAATAGTGTTTATAACTTAATAACAACAACCTTAATCCTCTATGTACATATTATTTATGTTTAGCGTATAAGTTATCAGTGTAATATAATAATACCCGAATACACACACATATATATATATTTTTTCGGTAGGCTCTATATATATATATATATATAGTCTGTAGAGCCTACCGAAAAAAAAAAAAATATATATATATATATATATATGTGTGTTTGTGTGTGTGTGTGTGTGTGTGTGTGTGTGTGTGTGTGTATAATAACACGCTAGCAAAAATGCTAGACTACAGTCTATTTGTTTACTAAGCTCAATGAGTTCAGTTAAATAATAATTCGAAAAAACTGTTTTAGAAATATGTTGAAATAATATAAAATTATTTGAAATAATAATTACTTTTCCAGAAACTGCTTTATCCCACGGTCAATCAACCCTTTTAAGGTCATTCCTTTAAAATCGTCCAATTCTATTCCACAGACCGACGAAATTCCTACCCAATGTCTTTGGACCATATTGCGATTAGTGAGAATCTTTATGAGAGGAACATCAAGCTGGAAAAAAAACAACTAAGTCAAGCAATCACATTATTTTTAAGGATGCGTAAAAATCAAGGGCCGATGATTGGCCACTCCTTCCGAAGGATCCCATTTTTTTAAATTAATTTTATTTTGAAAACAATAATTTCAACATGACACTTGAAAAATAAAATAAAACAAAATAATGGATAATACATTTTATTTTCCATTTATTTATTTTTTGACAGTGCAGATTATACAATGTTACTTTCTGCTCTTGTCGGAGGTGTTCCGTTTAATTTTTAATAACTAACAACTAATATAATAATTTATTTAATTATATATTTAAAACCTATCCATGGGTTTCTTAGATCTATAAATTAATATGTCAGTTGCTAACAATTAGAACCATGAAGAAATTATAATTAATAATACCTTGAAACTTCGAATGGCTTCTAAAACAGTAGCGATAAGCCTCATAGGAGGTTCGTCTTCCTTGCCATCAAATTCAAATTTCCATCTTTGTCTGGTCTTGAACAACTTTTTGAAGTTTCTGAATGTCCTGGATCAATATTAAAATATGAGAGTCAAATTTACTTATAAATATTTACAATTAGAATCGAATGCTAGCTCATTACGTTTAATTTTGGGTTTTGATTTTATATGGCACTTAAAATTACCGGCAGCTAGTATAAAGGTATGGTTATCTTTTCACTGAATACTTATTTTCAATTTATAAATATATTTCAAAGATTTAGTGATACTCAGTGAATAAGAACCACCCACCTTTAGTCAAGTAATTATTATGAAGAATATTTCATAATTTATAGAGAATATTATAAATATTTTACCTCAGACTTTCATCAATATACTTTTCTATTTCATCGAAATCAACTTCCTCCCTAGGTCCAAGCATGATACGTTCATAAAAAAGAAACCATTGGGACGCTTTGAATACGAGGTTGGACAAGGGGATTAAGAGTTTCTGTTGAAATAAAGATCAACAATTATTAATGTAAGTAATTAGGTTAATCTTTGTGCATTAAAATATAGATGGAAAAAATTAAAACTACGTTATGGATTAATTTCATGAAACACTCTGTTAAAAACAAATACCTAAATAATTTGGTAATTAGGAACAATATCTAAAACAAATACTGCACTAACACAAGTACAGCTGCACTCCCATTTTGAAAAACCTTAAAGATTATACTAGTATGACATATAATTTCAACATAGTTACATTTCAAAATATCGTTCCCCTTCCACACGACTTTGTTTCAGGGTCTAAGAAATTTAGATAATGTTCCAAATTATAAAATGGAATTTATCTTTGATCCAAAGTTTTATAATTATGAATTAACAGAATAACTGTTTGATGAAGCAATTTAATTAAAATTACATAGACTATAGTCACTAAAGATGATTGCTTTGAACCTAAAAAGAAACTAAAGACTATACTAACAAAGACAGGACATACAAATAACGATGGAGTCGTGATTAAAATGGTTCATTATTGAAAATAATATATTAAAAATGAACATAGATGTTTTAAGGACTTAGTTTACTGATTCTAATACTTAATATAAATAATAATATAATATATAATAAAATAAAATCTTCTTCTTTACTTATAAATCTCAGAGTGAGGTGCTTAAACAATCTCTGAACCGCTGAAGTTCAGATACTAAAACCAAGTTAATAAAGCCAAGTTCAGAGGATCACTCTTCACGATATTCTTTAGTTGAAACACAAAGTTTCAATTAGTTTGTGTCTTAATTAATGAAAATACCTATACTATACTTTTATTATACTACCTATGGGTTAATAGTCTGGGAGAAAACCGACAAAAACTATTTTAGTTATACGTTTGGAATGTAGAATTCTATAAATATAAAATCATAGGGTTGTGTCTTTTTTTCTTGGGTAGATTAAAAAGGTTTATTATTGAGAATAACCAGTCCAAACCGTCCCCAAAACACATTACATACTACTTGCAAGGCTAAGTACAATACTGCACTACGAAAGTAATATATATAAGTTATGAGTAAGAGCAGGACAGTATTATTGTTAATACCATCCATGTAAATGTGAACAATGTAAAACAGATAAAAGCAGGGTTATGAGACTGAATAAAGCAGTGTGTTTCCAGAAGTCAAACAGTGAGTTTGTTTCCAACCTTTTTCATTCTTTTTTTAATTATTTCTTGTGCTACATCTCTTAACTGGTGCCGAAAACCGGGACCTAGGAGAAAAGAAGACCCGTGGTAATTTAATTTTTTTTTCCATTATCTTGTTTGACATTACTCATTAAGGAAGAATAATGCCCAAGCCCAGACTAAGCGATATCTTGAAACCGGCAATGCTCACTGTGGAACAACAACCAACAACACAACCACCGGTGGAACCAGAGGAGCCTATAAACCCGGATTTTCTGATCCTGCCGACGACTACTCTAGCAATGGCACGCGCAGAAATTTCCGCAAGTGAACCAGTTCCTAAAAGGAGGGGACAGGATCATGTACTACATCCAGGTCCAGGTCGAGGCGAAAGATATCGAAGAATTGGACGCCACCAGGCTAAGGGCAGCCTTAGCGTACCGAGTCAAAAGAAGTATCCTCAACCTTATTCAGGCATCCGAAGAGACACCTTGGCACACAGTCAAGGAAAGGTTAAAAAAGGCATTTGGAGGAAGTCGATGGGCTCCAGAGGAGGACATGCTCCAAATGTTCAGGGAGTTTCGCAAACCAGGGCAATCGCATGGAGAATACGCGGCAGTATTATTGGCGCGGTACAATAAAATTACCGAAAAACTGCGAGAAATAATAGAGACCGACCAGGTAGTGGCAAGGATGGATTTTTTGTCCAGGATACTAAAAGTCCTGTTAGCCAGAGAGACTGGAAGAATGGATGGATTGCCAAGGGGTAAAACATTCATGGAGTGTGCCCAAGAGATTGTAGACTCGAGTGCAAGGGAAGAGGAGTCGAAATATAGCGAGATAGCAGAGACGGGATGGAGCAGGGTCGCTTACCGTCGGCCGGAAGTTAGCCGGAACCGTCCGAGATGGGACAAGGGAAAAAAGAGAGATCCTGAAGGATATAAAAAGGAGAGACCAGCTGCACAGGATAGACGGCCAGGAACAGAGAGGAGAAACGGGAGAAGAGAGGAGCGGAAGTGCCACGAATGCGGAAAAACGGGGTATCTAGTGGCCGAATGTCCCCGCACCAGGTGCATCGAACGCGGAGGGGAAGGACAGATGGTTCGCCAATGCCCGTACTTGTACAGGAAGAGCCAACTACCGAAACCTGAACCCATGGAGGTAAATACACAGAGGCTGCGGAGAGGTTCTGGAGCAGCGAGGAGAAGTGACTCTTCCGGTGAAGAGACGGAGGTTTCCGGAATGTCAGAGACTAATGGTGAAGGACCAGGGAGCAGCGGAGGCGAACGGTATAGGAACTGAAAAGGCGTTCAGAGGCGGACTGGAGCAGGGTATAGCAGGACAGCGGCTTTCTGAGGGGAGTGTCTGCAGAGAGGCGACCGCACCGATACCTGCAATAATATTAGAGGTAAGTCCTGCTGGTTTCCAATTATTAGGTTAAGAGGGGGAGTGCAGTGCTTAGTGGACATGGGAAGTTCGAACACTATTGTAACCAAAGGGGCGTTAGAGAAGTTGTACTGGAAAGAGAGGGTACTCCAGGTAAGCGAGTGTAAATGTCCACTAATCACTCTTGGTGGGCCTTGCAAAGTATAGGAAGAATCAATTATTGAGATTAATCACTGGACGGGGAAACGCGAGAATTTGAATGTCCACGTAGTGGGTGGGATGACCCGTCATTACCAGGTAATAATAGGATGCGACCTATTAGAGCAGGTAGGAGCAAGAATAAGAAACAACCGAGGTAAATGGGACATCAGAATCGGATCGCGCACGTACAGCTGTAGAGGGATCGAAAGGGGTCCGGAAACTCAAATAGGTGCGGTGAACAAAATCGAGGACTGGAAGGGGGACATTCAGAGGGAGTTTCGGGATATTTTTTTTAACTAGGGGGATATTTTAGGGGTAACGGGCCGGACGGTTCACGAGGCTCCCTTGAAGTAAGACAGAGTAACATACATTAATGAAAAGGAGATATCCCCAAGCACTTCGTTCCCATATCCGCGAAGAACTAACTAGCCTCAAGGAACAGGGGATCATCGTCGACAGTACTTCGCCGTATAACAGTCCCTTATGGGCGGTTAGGAAGAAAAGTTTACCAGGGGGCGGGAAAGAACGGTACAGAGTGGTGGTAGACTATCGAAAACTTAATAAGAACACCGTCGATGAGAGATATCCGATCCCGAGGTTCGAAGATATTTTATATAGGCTGAGCGGAGTGACCATCTTTAGCACGCTGGACCTTAAAGCAGGATATCACCATATTAAGATGCACTCTCGTGATCAGCATAAGACAGCGTTTAGCTTCGAGAGAGGGCATTACGAGTTCACGCGCATGCCGTTTGGCCTAAAAAACGCCCCAATCACCTTCCAGCGCTTGATGGATGAATACTCAGAGGCTTAGGAGAATCTTTCTGCCAAGTGTACATGGACGACCTCCTTGTCTTTAGTAAGACCGAGACGGAACACGTGGAACATTTGCAAAGAGTTTTCGCCAAGATAAGGGAGTTTGGTTTCAAACTGTCAAAGGAGAAATCGATTCTGGGACAGGAGCAAATAACGTTCTTGGGCCATAACATCTCTATAGAAGGGGTCAAATCGGACGCGACTAAAGTTGAAGCGATTCACAAGATGGCGGTGCCGCAGGACGTCAAGGGTATACGTCGCCTTCTGGGAACCCCCTATTTCTACTGGAGATTTATACCAGGCATGGCGGCATATCTAGTGCCTCTTAACAAGTTGCTCAAAAAAGGGTCGAGGATAGTCATCACGCCAGCCATAGAAAACAACACTCGAAGATGTATGGAGAGGCTACAGGAAAAACCCGTACTTGCGTTCCCGGAATTTCAGAAACCCTTTGCATTAACCACGGATGCGAGCGAATATGCGCTGGGGGCGGTGTTGTCGCAGGGAGAGGCCGAGGGTGAGCGTCCGATAGCTTACGCAAGCAGACGGCTGACTGACGCGGAAACGAGTTACAGCGCGTTGGAGAGAGAATTGCTTGCGATCGTGTGGGCAGTGGAGCATTTTCGGCCATACATCTTCGGAAGGTAGTTCCGTGTTCACACTGACCACAGGCCGCTCCAATGGATGGAAAAACTCAAAGAGACCTCGGCGAGAGTGTCAATATGGAAGGAGTTTCTGGCACAGTACAATATGGAAGTAAAACTTCCATAGCGTATACAAGCCTGGTATACAAGCCAGGGAAGGAAAACTTCGTAGCGGACTGGCTGTCTCGGGCCATTACAACGAACGCGGTAGAAGAAGTGGGCGAATCGTCACGATACGTGCGACAATTCTTGAGTGAATGGACACCGGAGAGAGAAGGAGGCGAAACAATGGGAGGACAAGAACCACCATCAGACGATAGTTCTACCGAAGACAGACCCGAGAATATGGAGGAGCTGGTGACATTATCAATGACAAGAAGCGTCTAGTAATTTGGAAAACGCGGACATCAGGGTTACTGAAGATTAATTTCGCGAAGTATGGAATGCACATCATTATTACGGTATGGTCGCAGCCCGGGGTTGGGGATGACCAAATTTGTAGAGTCCTGAAAGACGTGTCACAGCAGGGGAAAGTTCACCACATTTACGTAGGAAATGCCACTATCTGGGATAAAAATCAAAGGGTATGGAGGTCAGAGCGTATTGGGTTGGACCGCAGCTTTATTCGCTGTAAACGAATGGTGGAGACAGTCCGCGAAGAAGAACGACAAAAGGAAGTAACCCTAGCTCATCACCAGGGAAAGACGAACCACCGTGGGATTTCAGAGACGATGATGGCATTACGGCGGAGATACTTCTGGGTTAACATGAAGAAAACGGTGAGTGACATCATTGGGACATGCGAAGTGTGCCTACGCACAAAATATGATTGACATCCGCCGAAAGTCGTACAAGAAGAGACAGCCACAGCAGAAGCGCCTCTCATGGACATCCAAATAGACACGTTTACCTGGCGAGGATATAAATTGGTGACGATGGTGGACCTATTTAGCAAGGTAGCTATGGCATACCAGGTACAGGAACGATCGGCGGATGCGGTGTTAGGGGCGCTACAACGATGGTTTCAGTTTTACAGAGTCCCAGAACAGATATCATCAGTCGGGGGTCGAGAGTTTGACAATGGTAAAAGGCTCCCGATAAGATTCGAGCCGAGAAAGCTAGGAGGGTGCCAGACACCTTGGCACACAATCAAGGAAAGGTTAAAAAAGGCATTTGGAGGAGGTCGGTGGGCTCCAGAGGAGGACATGCTCCAAATGTTCAGGGAGTTTCGCAAACCAGGGCAATCGCATGGACAATACGCGGCAGTATTATAGTTATGTATATTGTATTATGTATGTGTATAAGACTTTTTTTCTTTAGTTTTTTTTTTGGTTTTATTATATATAGATTAGTGAAGTGTAAAAGTTTCTAGCATTATATTTTTGTACAGGTTCTTTGTTGGTTTCTAAACTGTTACTATTTCTTTTCTGTTATCGTGATGAGTTATAAGATTATATTTTTCTATTGACAAAGGGAACGGTCAACGGAGACATCAAATAAATGTCAATACATTAGTGGAAAAATTCCAACTAAAAACCTTAAGTCTCTAAACTAAAACAGGAAATTAAAAATACCTGTCCAATATTTGGCCTATTCAGGCATCCTCAGGGCAGAAAGAGAATAGTAGCAAACCTTTTTTTTTTTTTTTTTTTTTTTTTTTTTGGGGCCCCCTTCCTGCCATTGCTGGCATACGGGGTTCTCGGCAGTGACGGGTTGATGCGTTGGGTTTACGCACGCCCGCCACTGCCAATAAATCAACTTTTTTTTTTATTTATTTAAAAAAAAAACTACATTAAATGGGGGGGTACCATTTACTTTTGTGGGTACATTTTTTTTTGTTAATCTGTGGTGCTGCCCGGTGCACGGATGTGCACCTTACTGTTGGGGCAGCACCTTTAGGTCTCCTGGCCGGTCTCCATCCGTCCGGATGCCGTCCAGCCCTCCCGGTCCGCATCCGCCCGGTCCTCAACTGCGTCTCTCTCCTCCGGGGGGGGGGGGGTTCCCCGTCTGGCTCCTCATCTGGTGGCTCCTCGTCTGGTGGCTCGCCGAGGGGCCGGATCCTGCTAATAGTAAAATGCGCAGGCCCGACCACTTCGTTCCACCCGTAGACAAACTCCTTGAAGAAGGGGTAATTCCCTTCATCCATCAAACGGGGGAAGTCCTCCTCGGCGAGGGCGAAAATCCCGGTTTTCCGCGACAACCTGGCACGGTGTCCTTCCATCGCGGTGCAGGAAACAATAACGTGCTCCGCTGTCTCAGGGACTCCACAGGCAGGGCACCGGGGGTCGATTTCTATCTTATGCTCGCTGAGCTTTCCCCGGAACCCGCCATGTCCTGTCAACATCTGCGAGACCCAGTAGTCCGGGAGGACCCATGTCGCGGTCATTCTCGACTGGACGGTGGGGAAGAACTTCCTCAAGGTGGAGCCTTTCTGGCTTCCCACCCACCGTCCGTTCCACGCCCCAATCGAGTCCTCCCTAACAATCCTCCTCCATATGTTGGGGGTCTCGCCGATCCTTTCTCGGAGTCCCTCCGGGAGCGCTGCTAGCCCCTGTCTCTTCACCTCGTAGACCATCGCGTCCTCCTCAAGGACGAGGTCCAGGGGCATCGCTCCCGCCAGCACCTGCACCGCCTCGTGCGACACCGTTCGGTACGCCTTCGTGACTCGCAGCAGAGCCAGTCTCTGGATGGTGGCCAATCTCCTCCTCTGTAGCTGCGTGAGGTTTCGGCTCCACATTGGGGATGCATACCTCAGGATACCCAGGACCACGCCTTTATAAATGGTCATCGTTGCTGGGTACCTGAGGCCCCACAATGCACCCCCTATTCTTGATAGGCCATTGAGTGACAGGGTCACCCTGTCCTTCAGGTACACCAGGGAGGGGTGGCGTGGAAGTTCCTTCTGAATTTCACACCCAGGTACCTGACCTCCTCACCCAGCCTCACCCTTTCTCCCCGAACATCTAGTATGACAGGGTGAGCCCTGTCGGTGGAGCCTCTCAGGAGTATGGCCTGGGTCTTGGCTGCGGCCATACTCAACTTTTTCCCCACGCACCATTCCGCTACGAGACCGGCGCACCTCTCCGCTTGTGTCTTCACTCTGGCTCTGCTGTTTTCCGCCACGATGACTGACAGGTCGTCGACGTAGGCCGTGGCAAGGAACCCTTCCTGTTCTAACTCCCCCAGCAACGGGTCGAAAACGAGCTTCCACAGGGCCGGTCCGAGAACCGACCCCTGCGGGCATCCTCTCTCAATCCTTCTCTCGACCTCGTAGTAGCTACCTCTAATCCTAACGCTCCTGTCACTGAGGTAACTACTTATGAGGGAGTACAAGTTGCTGGGGGTGTTAAACTCCTGCAGCCGCTGGAGTACACAGGGCCACCATACACTATCGAAGGCGGAGGATATGTCAAATAGTATAAGCATAACATACTTCTCCGCCCTCCCTTCCACGTCCCTGCGCACCCTCAGCAGCGCATCTGTAGTTCCCCTGCCACGGGTCGAGCCGAACTGCCGTGGATGGCTTGCTTCGATGAGGACCGGCTTCAGGCTATTGACAATCAAGCTCTCCAGGACCTTGCTGAGGACCGGGAGGAGGCATATCGGTCTGTACGCCTTAGGATCCTCTTTATCCTTACCTCCTCCCTTGTAGAGCAGTCTCAAGTCCGCGATCCTCCACCTACTCGGGAACCACCCCTGGTCCAAACACTCATTGAAGATTCCCAGCAGGTCATCCTCAATGAGGGGGGGGCGCTCTCCCTCAGGATCGCGGCGTCAATCCTATCAAGTCCTGGGGCTCTGCCGATCCTCTGCCTTTCCACGGCGAGGCGAAGGTCCCATATATCCCATGGTGGGCAAAACTCGGTACCGGAAGGGCACACCGTGGTGCGTCTCACCATCCTATCTTCCTCTGTATCCTGGGACGGATCATCCCTGGGGTATGTATAGTCTACATACATACTCACCGTCTCCTCCAGGGTGACTGCCTGGGCATCTCCCACTCTGAGAGCCGCCATTAATGTTAGCGGCTTCACCTTGCCCAGTGCCACCCTGTACGGGATACCCCAGGGATTCTTCTCAGTCTCCTTGACGATAAACTCGTCCCAGGATTCCTTTTTCCGGTGACGCACTCCGTTTCGGTATGCCCTATACCTCCGTTTCGATTCATCTCGGAGTGCAGGTCTCCTCTCCTCGTCCCTGCACTCCTGGTACCTGCGCCTAGCCCTGTAGTACTCCCTCTTGAGAAGCGTCAGGGCTGGCGTCCACCTGATCAGCCGTGGTGAATTGCTTCAATTCCATTACGTCGAGGTTGGGATTAACTATCACAATAGCCGCCCTGGGCCTCCTCTCACCACTGCCCATCGCGACTATCCTCGACGCGACACCGAATCCGGCGACCACATTTCCCCGACACCATGGCTCCTGTATTGCCATGATGTCGGTTTTCCTTGCGAGAGCTCTCAGCTCGTCCGCGACCACTCGCCTTCGGCCCATATTGACCTGCAGAATCCGCAGCCTACGCATACCGGGTTCTCTTCACCTGAATAGTAGCAAACCAAAAGATTAATAATGCACCCAAAAAACACACATCCCACCACCTCCAACTTCCTCATCTTTTGGTTTGCTATTATTCTCTTTCTGCCCTGAGGATGCCTGAATAGGCGAAATATTGGACAGGTATTTTTAATTTCCTGTTTTAGTTTAGAGACTTAAGGTTTTTAGTTGGAATTTTTCCACTAATGTATTATATTTTTCTCTTGCTATATTATTTTTATTTCCTTTATTTTATTTTTCAGCACAGTTTTTATTTCCTTTATTTTATTTTTCTGCACAGTAGAGTTTCCGAGGACCTTATTATTGTTCATACCATCCATGTAAATGTAAACAATGTATAACAGATAAAAGCAGGATTATGAGACTGAATAAAGCAGTGTGTTTCCAGAAGTCAAACAGTGAGTTTATTTCCAATCGTTTTCATTCTTTTTTTTTATTATTTCTTGTGCTACATCTCTTAACGTATATATATATATATATATAAATAATAATAAAAGCTCGAAGGGTGAATCTCCGGTTCCGGCTTCCATGGTGTAAATAAAGAATGCCGCTTTACTTTTTATAATTGATAATTTGTTGATCTAACTAATGATAAAACGCTCCTTCGGCATGTCCTTCTATATGGGTCATAAAGAACGCCGATAAAAAATTGCTTCAGGCATTTGAAAGGAGGATTTTTCGGCGAAATTATGGACCAATTAGAGAGGGAGAAGCATGGAGAAGACGTACCAATGCGGAGCTGGCAAGTCTATTCCAGACTCCGGATGTGGTCAAAACAATAAGGCTTGGTAGGTTGCGCATGGCTGTCCATGTGGCCAGAATGGCAAGTGTTGAAGGGCCCAGAAGAGTAATAGATGAAAAGATTCAGGGCACACGAAGAGTAGGGCGACCCAAGCTGCGATGGCTGGAAGGTCGCTGCACTGTACAGAGAAAACTGGCGGAAACGTACCGAGGAGGCCAAGGCTCATTGATGGGCTGTAGTGCCATGCAAGAAGAAGAAGAACTAATGAAAATGTTATCCGGATTATCATTATATATTTATTCATAGCCATAAATCATTCATATGTATATAAAATATATGTTATTAATCACCTTTAAGTCATCAAGAGCTTCAAATGGTTGTTGGTCCAGATTGCATTCTAGAATCTTTAATTCTTTAAAAATTCTATTGGCATTCCTTTCCAGCAAGTTAAAGTAGCCGAGTATGTCCTCCATATACTGAAACATTGTTGTCTTTATTAATTCCTTATAAAATGTTTAATATGAGGGCATTTAATAAATGATATTCGCAAGTGCCAAATGTAAAAACTATTATCGGCAATATTTTTTAGTGATAATATTACAGCTATGAAGAATAAATAATAGATTAGTAAAATTAATTAAAAATAGAATAGAACAGAATAATAAGTAGTTCAATGAACATTCTTCCCGATATGTACATCGCAAAAATTGCGAGTGCTGGGGATGTGGTATCGGTGAAGAGAATGGTTACGAGCCCTGGTAACTTAGTTGGTTGAGTACCTCACTAGATATGCAGAGGAGCCGGGGTTCGAATTCCGTCCAGGAACAAATCTTTTCTCTTCAAAATAGAAAGAGATTTTAGTTTAGAGGAAAGGATGGAATGGTTCTGCTGATCGAAAGCTTTAGAAAAGTCGAGGAGAATTAGTACTGTTGGTTTTATTCGTCCATGGTGGCATGTATGTCAGTGGTGATTTTAACGAGGAAAGGCCAGGACGGATGCCTGATTGAAGTGGATCGAGGTGTTTGGACTGTTCCAGAAAAGTTGAAATTTGGAATTGAACTATTCTTTCGAGGGGTTTGGAAAGGTTCGAGAGTATATAGATAGGCCGGAAATCATTTGGGGCTAAGGGATTGGATGATTTGTTAACAGGATGGACTATTACTTTTTTTCAGGAGGAAGGGAAAGCTAGATTTTGTAGGGAAAAATTGTAAACGTAAAGAAGATTGAGGGAGTGAAAGAGATTTTCCAGGTATAGGGTGTCATTGGATTGAGCAAGGAGATTTGTGTTGAAATCGCCAGAAATAAAGACATGGTTATAGAAAGGAATGTAATTGTAAAGGATAGATTCAAAGGTAGAATCAAAAAGCACTAAAGGAGGGCGGTATACCGCTACGTAAAGGAGTGGGTGTGCATTACAGGATATTTCAGTGAAAAGGAATTCAATATGAGGGACATCAAATGGGAGAGAGGATTCGAGGTTTTGGGGTTTGATGGACATACAGACCTATGCCTCCACAGGGGGGTTAACCCGGTCATGGCGGAGAACATGTAGTCAGGTAGGGTGTTGGAGAAGTTCCTACCTATAGGTAGGAATATGTGCTTTAAGCCATGTTTCAGAGACAGCAATAATATGGTAAAAGTTATGTGTGAACTATTCTTGAAATTCATCGAAATGGACAGGTAAGGATTGGGAATTAACTTGACAAGAGATCAGGAGATTAGACATGTGGGATTGGTAATCGAGGAATTACCAGAATAAGAAGGGAAGATGCTGAAGAAAAGAGTTGTTTAATGGATGAACTGATTAAAAATTACTATATGGGCCTTTAAAATTACAATAAAGGTTAGCAATTACAAAATTACAAGGTTAGCCGATTGTGTTGTAAAATGTAAAGTATTAAAAGGAAAAAACATAAGCCAATAAACAGCGAACGGGTGCCCGAAGGGTCAGCAGAACACATCTAAGTCGGATGGTTGGTCGATATAAATGACAGGATGGCTGTCATCCTTCCGGCACCGCACTCTGTCAGGCCAACCAATCTTCTCTAGGTACGCTATAATCCTCTGGGGCTCGGGGATTAGTGTAGATTGTGGCACAAGTGTAAACGCTTACTTCTAATATTGATTAAAAAACTCACTAAGAATCACTTTTAAATATTCACAGGCAGGTAGGGAGGATCGATTATTAAAAATAATAATAATAAGATTGATGAAATTAATAGAGTAAGAAAGAAAATGAAGTAAAGATGACAAAAAGAGAGCTATCTGGGTGTTAACTGTACGCTGTCTCTGGCCAGCCTGTTAGAGCTATATATATATAATATGTAATAATTTTGTGCAACTCAAAAACTAGTGTAGACTCAGACTTAAAACTAGTCGCGAATATGTTATAAAACTTTTATTTTCTATTAATTGTTGGTTGAACATTGATTCATTACATTTTTCGATAACATAAGTTTGCAATATCGTTTTGTATAGTGTTTTTATAAATCAATTTTAATATTTCTATAATCTTCTACTCATCATTATTATGCTTCATTTTTCTTTATATCAAATGATTTCATTTTTTTTTTTTTTTGTCTAGGCAGCAAAGTTTATTATTAGTTCTATGTTATAGTTTAATTACTGGTAATTTACTAATCAATAGTTTTAATTTAATAGGAAGTTACCGAAATAACTTAATTAAGAGATAATAATATATTGATTATCGCGCGAAATATGCCTTATTTTTTATGAATTTACTTTTGTATTGTCTTTAAATATCCCCCTTTTTAAAATTTACAACTTTCATGCTTAAATAAATTTGTTACGGGGGCTCAATGGATTTAATAATGATGTTATCCAGTTTTCCGGAAAACATTTATGCCTGTGATTATTCGAGTAATAACTACTGCAGCTTTTAGCAGAGAACAAGTAAGGACATTATTTGAATGTGAAGATTGTCCATTCCGGGTGAATGGGCAAAGGTTTCCCCATGAGGTTATCCTATATTGCTGAGTTTATTTAAGTGTGATATTTCGAAGTGTGTCTTGCATGTTGAAATATTAATCATCCGAATTTTTGGGGTGTGTTATTTAATTTTGTCGAAGGTAGTAGTATTGCCTTTTCAAATACTAATAAATACAAAATGGTATATTTATATTTATAATTATATGATTTAATGTAATTACCATTGCAAGGAATTTGATGTTCCTGATATCAGTAAATATATTGAAAGGCATTAAGTATTTTTTTAAAAAATCGTTTATTTCCGTGGATAAATCATGGAATTCAGCTACATACAATTCTTCATATGAGAATTTCTCACTAAATATAAACTGAAAAAAGAAACAATCCAATTAAAATATTATACAATATGATAGAACTCATCAGTCAAAGTAGGCAAGATTTAAAATGAAATTAATAAATAATAATTAAAATAAAAATATGTTGAATAATAGTAATTGACCATATATATCACACCGCAACTCCATTTCAAGCCCAAAGGCACGATAATGATACTATGCCGGCTATCTGTAAGCAGTTAACTCTCTCTGGACAAAATCCGACTTAACCACTTATCCACCGGGGCTGTAGATATGTGAGGAAGAAAATGGCCCGGGTAAAAAAATGCTATTATATAGGGAGAATTTTTTATGGGAAAGCCAACGGTTCCACTCCCATTGGAGGTCTTCTCCCGTTATCTTGCATCTTCATCTTGTATCTGGCTTTCCAATAAACAGTTCTCCCTTTATATGAGATTTTTTTTCTGCACCCGCACCATTTTTTTCCTCTTAATAACCGATAATACTTTATTTTTGTCGATATGTTTAAAAATATTATACTTTAAATATTCGGATTCATGCCAATCCTAACTGGTCTATGGGTGCTTAGGTAGCTCCAGCTCTAAAAAGTGTCAAAATGTTCCAAAATCCGATTGTAAAGTCCATAAGATTCCTTGTGTTGTACTTTTGGAAGTCTCCTTGAGGTTCCACAATAATTTAAGCTTTAATAAGTAGGAGGGTTATTGACCTCCCAATCCTAGTCTTGCGGTGGTGCTGCCACCTTAGAGGCTTCAGACTTGCTCAGTTGGTAGGGCGGCAAGCTTTGGAAGGTACCCAAGGGTATGGACTGTAGTTGTATGAGGACGTATGCAGTTTGGTGCATATAGTGTACAGTATGAGTGTCAGAGTTATAGTTCCTCCAACTGGAGCACCGGTGGCTGACTGTTGTCTGATTACTACTGGGCGATGGGGTCGCCACATTCTTCACAGTTATAGTTGAATTTTTATATTCTTCTTCAATTCCAAAAGGTGGTGTTTTCCTTAATATGTATTTGATTCATTTTTGTTGAAGCTGATAATTATTAAGTTGTTGGATAGTTCCCGTTGATCGCCCCACAACATGATCCTATCTATCCTATCAATGGGATAGTGATGATATTGAACTTTGTTGGCAAAGATTGAAAAGAATATACCTTAATTCTTCGACTGAGATCTGTGGTTCAGTCAGATGCGTTTCCTGTTACCTACTAAGAGTAGGTAACAGGAAACCCATATCTGCTTGGTGGACGGAGAAGATAAATGAAGCAAAAGTTAAAGAGAAGAAGATACCAAGGAAGCAATATCTCATGACCAATGACAAGTCAAAGTACGAACTATAACAATAAGAGGAAAGAGGCAAAAAGATGGTAGCAATGCAGAAGAGGAAGAACTAGGAAAGAGACATTGCTTCAACTCCTAAATTTGGTTTCAAAAAGAGGATCCCAAGGGACTGGGAAGTTGCCAATTTAAATCTCATATTCAAAAAAGGTGATAATAGGAAGTGTCGGAATCATCAGGACTTTTCTCTTTTAAGCATTCCGTGTAAAATATATTTCAAGCTCTTAGAGAAAAGGTTAAGGCAAAAAGTGGATCCACAACTCCTGGAGGAACAATATGGTTTTAGAGAAAACAGGAGCACACAAGATTTGATCTTCAACATGAGACAGATCAGAGAGAGGCAATAACAAAGACTAATGCTGGCAATAATGAGCCTCTATAGGAACACCTGAAATGTAGTGAGGACATCCAATTGCTACTCCAATAATTTTATAACCTAACTTGGTATAAGACAGGGTTGCGGCTTGAGCCCTCTACTCTTTATTCTGGTCCTTGATTCTGCTATATCTCAGGCCAAAGCCCGGATGAGAAGTTTCCATCCATTTAGATACTTGAATAAAGTTACCTACTCTTTGATGGCCTTCGCTGATGATATGGTAGTCCTTGCCAACAACGATAGAGACCTAAAACACAATATAAGAGCTCTTCAATATGAACCCGAGAAGATCAATATGGGACTAAACCCTGACAAAACAAAGTTTATGAGAATTGTTAGGATACCTCAGCGAAAAACAGAGTGATAAGAATCAAGGACAAGCCCATCGAACAGGTGAGAAGCTTTAAATATCTGGGAGAACATCTTGATGAGAATGGAGTCATAGACAATGAAATCCGGGAGAGGGTTAACTCAGCTGGTAAAAACCATGCACTAAATAAAAGGTTCCTGAATAAAAGAGAAGTATCCAAGGGCACAAAGTTGAGTATATAAATTTACTTTTCTCCCCATACTAACATACTCTTCGGAATCTTGGACATTAACCACCACACATAAAAGTAGGATCCAGGCTTCAGAAACGAGATTCCTTAGGAAGGTAGAGGGGAAAACTATACGAGACCAAATTCGACACTCGATCATTATAACAAGCCTCGGATTGGAGCCTGAAGAAAAAGTCATTGATAAGATGGTTTGGTCATGTTTTAGGGAATAGTAAATAACAGGATGGCAAAGATGACATACGAGGCTAAGGTTGAAGGAATAAGGTCCAGAGGAAGACCCCGACATACCTGGGAAGATGGAGTTGAGGAAAGCTTCGCAAAGAGAAGCCTGCAATGGAACAGAAGAAGAGAAATGGTAGAGGATCATATGGTGTGGTCCGGGCTGTACTAAAGGAAAGCTAACACTGCATGAGCGGAAGAGAGGATGGACTATGATGATATTTCCAAAATGCTATTTTTCTTTGTCTATTTTATTTGTAACGTTTTTTTTTAATTTGTGTAACTGTTGTACATTTATGCTAATTCAATACAATTACTAGTACTTATTGAAAACTTCTATAATGCGCTGTAAAATAAAGTCACGTTTAAACTTACCCAAAGCAACACAAAATCAAGCAGAAAACAATAATTTAAAATGAATAAAAATGAAACAGATTGAAATTATATAAAATGATTTTTTCTCGCCTCCTAGATTACATTGACAAGAAACCTCTCAAACATCCTTTGAAATCTTACCGAAATATTTAATTATCGAAAATAACTGAAAAATTGTTAATCTAAAATACATTTTTTTTTTTTGGTATAGAGGTATTGAATACTTACATTCGAAGTGTCTGTTAATTTAGTGTGAAGACTCTGAACAAGCGAATGCAATTCATTTAATAAGGAACAGTAGGTTGCAGGTGAGGAAGTGTACACAATGGGGTTTTTCATAAGAAAAACGCAGACGGACTTTAGCAGACATTGGGCGTTAAATTTGTCAAATTTCTGAATTGTGATAACGCGATCCCGCAATTGCATCAATTCTTGAGCCGATGTAACTGGATGGCTCAACTCCACTATAAGATCTTTTATGTGACTTATTTGCCTGAAAAAAAATTATAAGAACTTTATTCAGGAAAAAAGTCCTGAATTATAAAAATGCACACAGGGAGTAATTATTGCTAGCAAAATATATATTAAGGTGGATGAATTATGGTAAAACAATAGATTCGTTATTCAAAACAAAATCAACATAAGGCTAAGCATACAAAAAATATAATTTTTATTTAAATAAATATACACAATAATTAAGTTAACCAAAATATAGTATGTAATAATAAAAAAATTAGAACTGAAATCAACAACATATTGATTATATCCTAATTTAGGAAACAATAAATCGTAAATGATATGACACTCATTGACAGTAAATTGAATTATCCAGCGCGTTCAAGACTAGATCTAGACCTTCTACAACGAAGGAGTGGAATTGGTGAGGCACAATTCGGTCGCATAAAGTTTCTTTTGAACTAGTTGGAAAATGGAGAAGATTAAGATGGCCAATGGCAAACAATTGGTAGGTTACAGAGAAGCTTGGGTTGAGTTTTACTGATTGGGTGAGGTGAGAGGTGAAGGGAGGATGGAGAGGATGCTTTGTGAGGGAGCAAAAGGATAGAAATGAAGGTAAAACAGCTACACAATTGTGCGTGTCAGTTCTTGTCAGTATCTGCTACTATTTTACAGAAAGAAATATACTTTTTATTTGATTGTGCTTAGTTTTTGTTAATAAGATATTTAAATGCAATTCTTTTATGTGAATTGTGTAGGTTTCATTCTTATTAGGCCATTAGAAGTATATATAAAATCCCTTTGTTTGGGCATGCAACCTTCCCTTCCACTTTCTCTTTTATTTTTTTACAACAGATCGCATATTGAAGTCCCTAATTTTTTTCAATACCTTCGAAAGTGCAAATAACTCAGGAATTTTCAATGGAAAGGCTTATATCTTGTGATATATTTCAATTGAAAAATCAAATGATCCGTAGATGTTGAATCAGTTAGAATATCGAATCGCTTCAGATAGAAGCTAATCATTTGTTTTCATAAAGCATTTCCTTTTCCTCCTAACGAAAACGAAAGCGTTTATCTCTTAAGGTAAACGGTTTCGTTTATATCAAAAAATCAGATTTTTCGGAAATATTTTCATTTGCTCCTCAAGGTAGTATCTTCGGCCCAATCCTTTATACAGGTTATACATCTGACATCCCAACTCATCCTATTACTAACCTTACCACGTATGCTGATGATACATGTGTATTATCAGTCAACACCAATCCAGTTATTGCATTCCAAAGCCTCCAATCCCATATCACTGATCTTGAAGAATGGTGTCAAAACTGGAGAATTAAAATAAATTCTCAAAAATCGCATCAAATCACTTTTACCTTACGTCGTAAACCAATGACTTCCTGCCCTTCAGTATCCTTTAATATTATCCCACTGATGTCTGTAGAACAAATCCGATACTTAGGGTTGCATCTCGACAAACGATTAACCTGGAATCCTCATACTAGACTGAAAAGACAAGAAACCGCTCGACGTTTCAGGCTACTTCATCACTTACTAGACAAACGCTCTAACCTCCCAATTAACTACAAAAGACTCATCTACATGACCATCATACGACCTATTTGGACTTACGGAGTAGAACTTTGGGGCTCCACTAAGCCATCGAATTCCTCTCGTATCCAATCCCTACAATCCAAAATGCTTAGTAAAATCCTCAACGCTCCATATTTTGTTAAGAATAAAGTCATCCATAACGACCTTAATGTCCCATTTGTTCCTGATTTGGCCCGAACCCGGTATCTATCTGTTCATAACAAACTTCATTCCCACTCAAACCCTCTAGTTTCAAACCTAGCTTCCTCTTCAATTACCGATAATCCTCCGAGGCGTCTGAAAAGAAGAACGTGACCTTCTTAGTTGAACTAGTGATTTGAGTGCTACCCGTGGGTAGTTTCTCTACTTGCCATTAACTCATGTCATTATGCCTATTTACTTGATGTAGTATTGTAATACAGTTGTAAATATCAATAAATAAATTATTTTAAAAAAATGTTCATTTGCAAAAACAAAATCTTATCCATATGTTGATTAGAATACATATATTTGAAATACCAACTAGGGTATTATGAAGAATTAGTTATAACAAACTATCTACGAACGTGTTTTTTAATCATGAA
Source organism: Troilus luridus (assembly GCA_964056705.1). NCBI lineage: Eukaryota > Metazoa > Arthropoda > Insecta > Hemiptera > Pentatomidae > Troilus > Troilus luridus. The sequence continues at coordinate 102,779 of CAXKTH010000109.1, forward strand.
TAGCTTTTTTCTCTGACAGAGGCTATAAATCTATCTGGTCTGGAATTCCCATCGTTGGGAACTAAGCATTTAACACTAAATATCCTGTTTCTTTTTATTAATATATATATAAAGTTTTTTCGAGATGGTTTTGTCTTCATAGATATTGTGCATGGTATAGAGTTGTTTTTATTTTATTTATTTCTGATTTTTACATTATTAAAATCCAGAAAGATTGGTTAGAAGTTACAAAAATAATCTATACATATAAAATGCTTTGTCCTGAATGACTGACTGAGGGATCAACCTATACCGCTGATCGTAGAGACCTGAAACTTGGAGGGTGTGTTCTTTGTATGACTTACCCATCCGATAAGAAAGGATCTTCCGAAATTCTACCCTTAAGGAGTTGAAAAAGGGGGGCAAAGTTGTTTGTATGCTTGCTCACGTTTTTCTTACTTGTAAAGTCTACATATTTTCGCTGAACAAAACAAATCAAGTAGCATAGTTCACTTCTCGCTACTGCCGTACGACAAGTGAAACCGTTATACTAAGTAATCCTTTTCAATAAATTCAATAGCATTACATACTAATCCTTTACTGACACGAACAACAGTAAACTTCTGCGAGTAAAACTTCACAATGATTGCCATGCAGTGCAATATGCAGCTGCTCTTCTAAAAATCGGAGAAGATTGTATGCCAACAGACAGTAACGACAGTAACGATTACACTGAGACGTGAGTTCTGTCAAATTGTCTATAACACAGATGATCTAAAAAATAATATCTATTCTGATCTTCAAATAAATATGGGCAATCGATAATGGCTGTGTGAAAGCGCAATTTTGGCGCCGACTAATGAGATAGTTATCCAAATAAACGAACAAATCATGTCAGACGTGGAGGGGGATGTTGTCGAATACCTCTCAGTAGATAATGTTATGGACACTGAACAAGTCAAATCATACCCTATAAAGTTTCTCAACTCTTTAGAATAATCAGGAGTGCCTTCCTATAAGTTGAGGCTGAAAGTTGGTGTACCAGTCCTATTAATGAGAAATCTTGACGCGCCAAGGCTATGCAATGGTACACGGCTACAAATTACAAATCTGGGACACACCATTAAAAAAGCTACAATCATGACTGGAATGCCAAAAGGAGAAAATGTTTTGATTCCCTGTATTCCGATAATTCCTACTGATTTGCCTTTTCCGTTTAAAAGAGTACAGTTTCCCCTGAAAATCGCAATAACAATAAACCAAGCTTAAGGACAGGCACTTAAAGTTACAGGTGTTCATTTAGAAAACAAATGTTTTTGCCATGAGCAACTGTATGCAGTGGCATGCTCACGTGTATCAAACCCGCAAAATCTCTATGTTTTGGCAAAAGATGGGAAAACAAAAAACCTTGTTCATAAAAATTAACTTCAATAAACTATTTGCAGTAAAACACTCATTTTAATGTATGTAAGTATTTTATTTGCAAAATAATTAGGCTATAAAATTAAATATTCTACCTAAAGTCACTATTCCACGCGGACGGAGTCGAGGGCACAGCTATTATATACATAAGTACAAATATATGCACATATAATGTAAGTTATCATGTTATCAAGACCACTTATAAAATATTTACATAGTTTATTGAGAAAAAACTTACCATGAGAGGCATGCTTGTACGGTATTAGATGAATACTGAGCAAACTCCGTCAATAGTGTTTCAAGTGGACGCCGCCATTTTCTTTTCAAAGAGGAAATGTCGATTCTAAAATTGACACGATTATTTAAATATAAAACATTATTAAATATAAATACACTTTATGTAACTATAATTAACATTTGTTAAATAAATGGCGGCTAATTTACCAAAATAAATTCGGCTACTTACAATGCATTTTTGTATTGCTTTCGATCTCTTTTACTGTCAATGCGATTTCGGAGGGCTAGCAAAATATCAAGCATCTGTGTCATATTGGTGCGGTATCCTATGAAACGACACTTATTAATTCTTTTAAATTTTTCAAACCATTCACGCAATCTGCTAAGCTTAATTTGCCATCCGATGTCTGTAAACAAGAAATATAAATAAAAATATGTATATAATAATATAAATCCATATTTATAATAAATATAAACGTATTTAATAATGTAGAACTGTATTACTGCATGAATTGCATTTTTAGCAAACCTAAATAAAGGAAATATGTTATACATAAAAAAGACTTTCTAGCTAAAGCAATAATTAAAAGTTAAAGTAACTAGTAATAATTAGTTAAAGTAATAATGTAGCTTACTTTTTCTGTTTAAGAAGGAAAGATAATGAAAACAATATATTTTAAGAAAATTAATATTTATTAAAAAAAATATGGCACTGTATACTGTTATAAAGAGTAAAGTTCATTAATTTTGTACATGTAACTAATTTAATGAAAATATTAATTGGTGTATTTTTTTATAGATATATACTGATGACAAGTGAAGTGCTGTTAGCATGCTAAGTTAAAAACACAGGATATTTTTTAAAAATTCAAATTTGGTATCCTTCACATAATGAATATTATGTAAATATGTGGGTGGATTCATTGTCAATTTTATCCAATGATTGCCTAGCCTGTCCTCGTTCGCAATATGGCTTCTCCACAACTCCCGTGGTAAGCATCCTTCCAATTAGCGAAACATAGAGACTATTCAATTAATGAAATGATGATAAGTACTATCAATTCTAGTTTATATAAAATTTAGGAAACAAAATCTATGAAACCATTTGTATAGCAAACTCTTATGTTATGTTACATCTTCGCTAATGAACGAAATTATCCTTCACCCGAATTGGGCTTGATATATTTATATTCCTTTAACATTTATTTTAATCAGTTATTTTCGGACTACAGTTTTAATATTCAACTTACCTGTCAAGCATAAGAAGATATTTTTTTATATTATTCTTTGCTAATATTCATACATGAAGGTTGTAGCGCCGCAGTAATAATAATAATAATTATTATTATTATATTATAAGTTAAAGAAAATTATAATGAAGTTCAAAATATAAATACATTTTTTAATTGACTAAAATGTTCTTCTAGGTTTAGAGCCAAGCTAGAAATCCAAGAAATAAGTTTGCATGATATAAAAATAAATAAAACAAAAAATAAATCCTCCTCCAGACAAAATTTGATTTTCAGAAGTCAGCTACTTCTGTAATAAAACTACGAAAATATACACAATTGAATACTGGTTTATAAAAACGATATCTTACTTTGGCGGTTATATTTTTTAGAAACACTATTGTAAATTGCGCGGAATTTTTTTCTAAATGACACCTGATACTGTTCAACCAGTTCTATATAGTCTGATTGCTCTTCAAGTCGCTTAAAAGGAACGTAAAATTTTGGATAAAAGGCGTCTATAAAAATCCAATCAATCTTGAGAAATACCTGGAAAAATAAAATATTAAGGTACACTTTAAACTATTATAAGAAATATGTATTCAAAAAAATGTTTACGTAGGTAATAAAACTGATTTGGTGTAAATTAAATACCTCATTGTAGATAAATATTTTAGATATGATTTTAAATTATATACATTGACAAAAAGTTGAAGATACTTTTAAAAAATAAGCATTGCTTATTTAGTGCATTAAAAAAATGTATTGTTGTTAATTCTTCTTATTCTTATTCTTTATCTTCCTCCTTAGTGCCTCTCAGGGTGGAGGTGCCCCAATCCAAGACAGCCAATCCCCTGGATCTCCAACCAGCACTTTCATATTCATATTCCTTTCCTTCCTTTCACCAATCGGCGGTAACCCTCCTCCAGTGCTTGTCCATTGGGACCCAGCTCTCACTTCTGTAGATAAGGATAGGTAATTAAAAGAACAAAGATGGACTAAATAATCAAGAAAACTGCGATATATTTTCCAGATATTTTGAATTGCTCCCCCCCCCCCTATTTCTAGGCTAGAAGTAGCAGACCACCTGCAATCGAAAATCACAGATATCATCAAGAGCCTCAAAAACAACAAGGCAATGGAAAGGACACAATTTCAGCAGAAATGGTGAAATGGACTGAGCCAGAAAATCTAGACGGCTTTCATAAGATCACTGTTGCAAGGGAATGAACATAAAGTTAATACCTATAAAGGGCCGTACCTCCTTCCGACTGCTTATAAGATTCTATCGAAGATAATATTTTTTAACAGAATAGAAGACACGCTGAATAATCAACTAGGTGAATACTAAGGAGGATTTAGAAAAGGACGCTCCTGTGTTCAACAAATCTTTAACCTAAAATCAATAATCCATCATAGAAAACTGAAAACCAAGAAAATTGTGGTACCCTTTACAGACTTTAGAGGCGGATGACTTTGCGGTAAAATCAAAAAACATCGAAGAAGCAGTCATACAAATCAATCTCTTAGTGAAGATAGCTAGCCAAGCAGGACTAAGGATCTCAGTTGAAAAGACTAAAGTTATAACAAGCGACAAGCATGGAACAAAAAATTTCTTAACACGGATATAAGTCGGATTGAAAGGGTCAAAAAAGTCTGGTATATAGGAGAAACTATACAGGTTAGAGAAAGTAGCCGTTGGAGATCGGATTATAAAAATGGAATGGGCTAATGAATTACCAAATAATATCTAGAGAGAGAAGTGCATCTCCTAGAATGCCAAAATAAGGCATTATAATACTGTTGAAAAAACGGAATAACTCGATGAGCTTTAGTCTCAAAACTGGAAGTCCTGGAAAGAAGAATTCTTATAAAAATCTTGAGTGAAATGCAGACTGAAGAGGGATGCAAACTGCCAAATAACCGAGAAATCTACTAGATTCTCAGACATCTATCAGAAAGCATCTCGGGTACAATGCAGAAGAGGTTCCTCGGACATCTATGCAAGCTGAACAAAAATAGATTAACCAAGAAAATATTTGACTGCTTTTGGAATGAGAAGGCAAAATATGGACTAAGGAAGTAAGAAAGCTATGGAAAAGCTGAACGTAACTGAGTCTCGCAGGCTCGAAGGATGTGAATTTGAAAGTAGAGTGAAACATTTGGAAGGGTTTCAGGATAAAGAAGGAGAAGGTTGTAGGAAGCTTCACCGCGCTACTAAACGCTTGAAGGAAAATTAGGGATATTTCAAACTCAATTAAAGGATTTTCTAATTCACATTTACAGATTTCTTAAAAATGGCTTTTTAATTGGAGAATCAAGAATATGGACACGAAAGTGAGACATATTATGTGATTACGTGAATTTAGTGTGATAATAACGATTTTTTTTATTATTTCATTTCACAAAAATCACCTCTGGAGCATCATGCTACCCATGGTCTCTCATAAACAATTCGCCTGCTCTTAGGCTAGGTACTTGTTTTATAGTACCGTATTAGGCGAGCACGAGACGAATGTCATGTCTTAACCAAAACATTTGCAGATTTAATTCAGTCATCACACTCATTACTATATGACAAAACTAGAATATTATAACAATGATAAAAAAAGAAATAATGTCACTAAGATTTATAACTGAAGTATAAACCATACCGCGCATACTAGCTGACAGTAGGAATCTACCACTTCTGTCTCTGTAGGTAGAAATGTAACATAATAGACTGTAGAATCCATATGGACGGGTACTGCAACGAGGTATAAACTTCCAGGCCTTCCCAGGAATTGAAGAATTGTATCAAAAGATTCTCCTATCACCGTTTTGTACTAAAAAAGGAAAACATGTTAATAAGCATAATTAGTCATTGATAGAAGATTCGTTATCTAAAATAGTAAGTGTATATATAGTGTGTGTGTATCTATATCTGAATCATTAAGTGTACTTCTAATCTTATTTCAAATTGAATTAATAGACTATACTTATTATAATTATTTTGGTTCTTACATACCCCATATGCACTATTTATTTATTAATAATATATTGAAGGTTTAAATACTGAGTAAATTGGTAAACACAAGAACAGACCTCTGGAAAAGAATCCAATTAACATTAAAGGTAGAAATAATAATTTGAGTAATCATCTTAAATGATACGCTGGCATCCCAAAATCAAATTAGAATATTCAAAATATATTTAAGAGTATAAAAATAGCATTATTAAATGGCATCCAGCTTGTGGAGAACTAACTATCCAATTTACTAATTAGAAATTGTTTAATTATTTATGTTCTCAGTAATTTTAAAATCACTCTTGTTTAATTATTCAGATTAATAGATTATATTTTTTATTTCTTAACTTTTTCTGGTGATATAATTATAGTTGATTATTCTTATTATTTTATTTCCGCGTGGGATAATTCGAACTTTTAAATTCAGAATGGAATATATTTTTTTGGATTTGTTAAAAAAGATGGAAAACCATTTAAAAGAGGGGAAAGAAATGAGGGAAAACTATAAAAAAGATATGGAAATAATTACAAGTATGGGGACAGCAGCAGAAAGAATAGATGATATGTCTAATAACACGAACAGGTTAGAAGGAATAAGGAAATAAACCAAAAAGGAGTAGAAAATGTAAGTCTGAACGACGAAATAAATCAGAGAGAAAAACTGAAACAAAAACTGGAAAACCAGAAAGAAGACGCTAACCAAGAAAATAAAGAAAATTCTTCAAGAATAGAATTACCAAGAGGTGAGGAAAATTGCTTTTTTGATGGATCTATTAATAATTATGACGATCATTGTGACAGTAAGATGAATTTAAAGAAGAGTAAACTATCTGAGGCTGAAGTAGCCCCATCTAACAGACCAATAAGTGATACAAGTCCTACTAATGATATATTGTCAAGCAAAGAAGTAATGTCTGTTGATGGCAAATGTGTAATAATAAACTCTTCAGTTGAAGATAATCTCAAAGAGGACAGCCATAATTTCATGAAGTTCTCACGGATACGGCTTCTTATAATAATGATGACTTGATGAACAATGGTTTGATTTCGGCAAGGAATTAGAAATGCCAGATTGCATGTGAATCAGGAGACACTTCGGTGGAAGATCTCAAAGAGGATAGTCCTAATTCTAGAAATAACCTTGAAAGAGAATAGATAGAGTTTCTAATGATAGTATTACATATGAAGAATCTTTTAAGGAATTTTTGTCTCTACACGATACAATAAATATAGTAGAACAAAATGAAGATATGGCTCTGATGATTTCTAATGACAATAGAACTTTAAACACAGATGTTTTAAAGTTGAAGTCACCACTACTTACTGAAAATCATAGAAAACGTCTAATAAGGAAAGTAAAGTGGAAAAAATGCGTCGATTAGAACTCATTTTGTGTTTTAGACCACAACTAAAACAATTCTTATCGAGGAATATACCGTGCATCACTATTATGAAAAAAGGACAGGCCAATGGTTGGGATATGGAAAATATAAAGAAAATAAGTATAAACATTTTGATAATGTGTGAGTTAAACATGAAGAACTATAGGGCAACACAAAATCTAGGACAGCCGATGTCCGAAATTATCTTAGGGGTAAAGTAAAGAAAAAGTTGTAAGATCTTTACCGCCGGATGGAATATTGTTGAAAAAAAAGGAACGGAACTGGAATTCAGATATTGGTTAAAAGAGTAGTTGGATTATTTTTAAATGACGGAACGATTCGTAAATTGTCCATAATTAAGAATAGTCAACTGCATGTAAATAATATAAATATTATTAGAAATTTTGATTATTAATAATTTATAAAATTTAAATATTTTTGCTAGTACTAATGGACGCCATTAAATGCAATAAAACTTTGTTAAAGATAAGTGTTTAGAGCAGGTACAATGGCACATTATTGCCCTTTCAAACGATCCCTATTTACAGGTATTACTTCTGTAGGTCACACTCCCAGGTGCATAGTCGGCATCCGCCTTTACAAAGGGAACTGTTTGGCCACCAAATGGTAATATAGTTAAAACGAACCCGCTGTACAGGTTGTAAAATATTTTTGTGAAGGCCAGGTTGTAGTATATTTGCTAGGTCCCCAGGTTATTGAGGGCAAAGAAACCGAACTGGTAATAAAATACTTAGATAAAGGTTCAAACTTTTTGTACAGTAGATATTTTTTGTTATATTATAGCTATTGGTTTATATATTATTGTAACGGGCAGAGGAAAATTTTATATAAATATATATATTTAGTTAATGTGCATTAATTACAGCTATTAGTCAAGGCTATAAATGTTAGCGAATGCTATAATTAATTAGCCATTTTTAATTAGAATACATCGAATAAAAGTAATCTGTGTTAAGAATTGTACTCTAATATTTGTGATCAAAAAGAAGTCTTTTATCAGTTGAAGTCAAAAGTTCATTTTTAGTTTTACGTATTATAAAGAATGATTAGCATTTAGTTCCTTCTTTTCATTAAGATTTTTAAAAAAAGATTTTAGGTATTAAGGATTTTGTACCTTAATATGTACGTCTATGTTATCCTATGCCAAATAAGATTTGCTAATGTTATTTCTTTTTGTGACTAATTACATAATTTTTCTTAGTATATGGTTTTGGTTAAAGGCATTGTAGGTCCTTAACATTTAGTTTAGATATATTTTATTAAATATGAATTTTCGATTTAGCCCATATGAATATTGTTCTAGAGGATGGATATGATTATTGTTATAGATGACAGATCGAGTTTTGTTTGGGAATTATTAATTTTATTACTGGTTATGAGGTATGAGATAATGAGTACTGAGGGTGAATGTTTAAGTTGTAAGTTATTATCAGCGCATATGAATATTGGGTACTTGAGTATATAACGCACGGCACTAGCAGGCCAATGTTCTGCGCATGCCCCAGCGGTTACATTTTATAACAGTTACATTTCTACCAGTTACCTTGGATAACCTTACATTTTTGACAGACATCATTGTTTGTTTACTAGTCTGTTCGAGCGTTGTTGTGTTTGTTGCTCAGTTGTTCTTTGTTATTAATACAAGATAATGTCGATCGATATTTTGTTGTTTCGTGTTTGTTAGTTATACGACAATCCTTTTTTGGGATTTGGCAAGAACGGAGAAAGATGCAATTCATTTTTGCCAGGAGAAAAACATTTTGCAGAAAAAAAGGAAATGTAGCAACTCCCATAAAATATTTTCAAATCCAGATTGATGAAAATAGAGACTCTTTTCAATCCATGTTGAACTGTATAGCAACCCATTTTCCACCGAAATGCGATTGATTGTTAAGTTTTAAAATAATTTATTGAATTTTATATATGTTCCATTATTTTACATCCTACACTTATTATTTATGATTAAATGTACTTATTATTTATTTATTATAATTATAGTTTTAAATAATTATTTTAATTTAAAATCGTTTATATATTCCATTATTTATTGAGATCTCATTATTATATTATTTACATTATATATTATATTATTATATATATTATTTATTTATATTATTATATATATTATTTATTTATATTATATATGTTATTGTTTTATAATATGTTATATATTAAATTATATTGTTATTACTTGGATTTATTTATTTCCAATATTATTACATTCCTATTTTGATTTGAATCTGAGATCGCCTCCCTTCGGATATTTTGAAGAGAAAAGATTTGCCGCCCGGCGGAATTATTAATTTGATTACTGGTTATGAGGTAATGATTACTGATGGGAAATGTGTAAATTGTAATTAGTATTATAATAGGATGTTGATAGTTGGGGGTGCAGTCAAGAAAACACGCAAAAAATAGGTGAAACTATTTTATTTTAAGTGCCGACGTTTCGACCTACTATGTAGGTCATCTTCAGGGCCGATGGCAGCTGGGACAGCGAGAAACTGACCTGTAATTAGTATTAGTGGGTATGTTTATTATTGTATATGATGGATATGATTATTGTTATAGATGATGGTTCGAGTTTTGTTTGGAAATTATTAATTTTAGTAATGGTTATGAGATAATGAGTACTGAGGGTGAATGTTTATGTTGTAAGTTGTTAATAGCCCATATGAATATTGTTATAGAGGATGGATATGATTATTGTTATAGATGACAGATCGAGTTTTGTTTGGGAATTATTAATTTTATTACTGGTTATGAGGTAATGATTACTGATGGGGAAAGTGTAAGTTGTAATTAGTATTAGTGTGTATGTTTATTATTGTAGATGATGGATATGATTATTGTTATAGATGATGGTTCGAGTTTTGTTTGGAAATTATTAATTTTAGTAATGGTTATGAGATAATGAGTACTGAGGGTGAATGTTTAAGTTGTAAGTTGTTATTAGCCCATATGAATATTGTTATAGAGGATGGATATGATTATTGTTATAGATGATGGTTCGAGTTTTGTTTGGAAATTATTAATTTTAGTAATGGTTATGAGATAATGAGTACTGAGGGTGAATGTTTATGTTGTAAGTTGTTATTAGCGCATGTGAATATTGTTCTAGAGGATGGATATGATTATTGTTATAGATGACAGATGGAGTTTTGTTTGGGAATTATTAATTTTATTACTGGTTATGAGGTAATGATTACTGATGGGGAATGTGTAAGTTGTAATTAGTATTAGTGTGTATGTTTATTATTGTAGATGATGGATATGATTATTTTTATAGATGATGGTTCGAGTTTTGTTTGGAAATTATTAATTTTAGTAATGGTTATGAGATAATGAGTACTGAGGGTGAATGTTTAAGTTGTAAGTTGTTATTAGCCCATATGAATATTGTTATAGAGGATGGATATGATTATTGTTATAGATAACAGATCGAGTTTTGTTTGGGAATTATTAATTTTATTACTGGTTATGAGGTAATGATTACTGATTGGGAATGTTTAAGTTGTAAGTTGCTATTAGCCCATATGAATATTGTTATAGAGGATGGATATGATTATTGTTATAGATGACAGATGGAGTTTTGTTTGGGAATTATTAATTTTATTACTGGTTATGAGGTAATGATTACTGATGGGGAATGTGTAATTTGTAATTAGTATTAGTGTGTATGTTTATTATTGTAGATGATGGATATGATTATTGTAATAGATGACAGATGGAGTTTTGTTTGGGAATTATTAATTTTATTACTGGTTATGAGGTAATGATTACTGATGGGGAATGTGTAATTTGTAATTAGTATTAGTGCGTATGTTTATTATTGTAGATGATGGATATGATTATTGTAATAGATGACAGATGGAGTTTTGTTTGGGAATTATTAATTTGATTACTGGTTATGAGGTAATGATTACTGATGGGGAATGTTTAAGTTGTAAGTTGCTATTAGCCCATATGAATATTGTTATAGAGGATGGATATGATTATTGTTATAGATGACAGATGGAGTTTTGTTTGGGAATTATTAATTTTATTACTGGTTATGAGGTAATGATTACTGATGAGGAATGTGTATGTTGTAATTAGTATTAGTGTGTATGTTTATTATTGTAGATGATGGATATGATTATTGTTATAGATGATGGTTCGAGTTTTGTTTGGAAATTATTAATTTTAGTAATGGTTATGAGATAATGAGTACTGAGGGTGAATGTTTAAGTTGTAAGTTATTATTAGCCCATATGAATATTGTTATAGAGGATGGATATGATTATTGTTATAGATGACAGATGGAGTTTTGTTTGGGAATTATTAATTTTATTACTGGTTATGAGGTAATGATTACTGATGGGGAATGTGTAATTTGTAATTAGTATTAGTGTGTATGTTTATTATTGTAGATGATGGATATGATTGTTGTAATAGATGACAGATGGAGTTTTGTTTGGGAATTATTAATTTGATTACTGGTTATGAGGTAATGATTACTGATGGGGAATGTGTAAGTTGTAATTAGTATTAGTGTGTATGTTTATTATTGTAGATGATGGATATGATTATTGTTATAGATGATGGTTCGAGTTTTGTTTGGAAATTATTAATTTGATTACTGGTTATGAGGTAATGATTACTGATGGGGAATGTGTAAGTTGTAATTAGTATTAGTGTGTATGTTTATTATTGTAGGTGATGGATATGATTATTGTTATAGATGATGGTTCGAGTTTTGTTTGGAAATTATTAATTTTAGTAATGGTTATGAGATAAGGAGTACTGAGGGTGAATGTTTAAGTTGTAAGTTATTATTAGCGCGTATGAATATTATTGTAGAGGATGGATATGATTATTGTTATAGATGACAGATGGAGTTTTGTTTGGGAATTATTAATTTGATTACTGGTTATGAGGTAATGATTACTGATGGGGAATGTGTAAGTTGTAATTAGTATTAGTGTGTATGTTTATTATTGTAGATGATGGATATGATTATTGTTATAGATGATGGTTCGAGTTTTGTTTGGAAATTATTAATTTTATTACTGGTTATGAGGTAATGATTACTGATGGGGAATGTGTAATTTGTAATTAGTATTAGTGCGTATGTTTATTATTGTAGATGATGGATATGATTATTGTAATAGATGACAGATGGAGTTTTGTTTGGGAATTATTAATTTGATTACTGGTTATGAGGTAATGATTACTGATGGGGAATGTTTAAGTTGTAAGTTGCTATTAGCCCATATGAATATTGTTATAGAGGATGGATATGATTATTGTTATAGATGACAGATGGAGTTTTGTTTGGGAATTATTAATTTTATTACTGGTTATGAGGTAATGATTACTGATGAGGAATGTGTATGTTGTAATTAGTATTAGTGTGTATGTTTATTATTGTAGATGATGGATATGATTATTGTTATAGATGATGGTTCGAGTTTTGTTTGGAAATTATTAATTTTAGTAATGGTTATGAGATAATGAGTACTGAGGGTGAATGTTTAAGTTGTAAGTTATTATTAGCCCATATGAATATTGTTATAGAGGATGGATATGATTATTGTTATAGATGACAGATGGAGTTTTGTTTGGGAATTATTAATTTTATTACTGGTTATGAGGTAATGATTACTGATGGGGAATGTGTAATTTGTAATTAGTATTAGTGTGTATGTTTATTATTGTAGATGATGGATATGATTATTGTAATAGATGACAGATGGAGTTTTGTTTGGGAATTATTAATTTGATTACTGGTTATGAGGTAATGATTACTGATGGGGAATGTGTAAGTTGTAATTAGTATTAGTGTGTATGTTTATTATTGTAGATGATGGATATGATTATTGTTATAGATGATGGTTCGAGTTTTGTTTGGAAATTATTAATTTGATTACTGGTTATGAGGTAATGATTACTGATGGGGAATGTGTAAGTTGTAATTAGTATTAGTGTGTATGTTTATTATTGTAGGTGATGGATATGATTATTGTTATAGATGATGGTTCGAGTTTTGTTTGGAAATTATTAATTTTAGTAATGGTTATGAGATAAGGAGTACTGAGGGTGAATGTTTAAGTTGTAAGTTATTATTAGCGCGTATGAATATTATTGTAGAGGATGGATATGATTATTGTTATAGATGACAGATGGAGTTTTGTTTGGGAATTATTAATTTGATTACTGGTTATGAGGTAATGATTACTGATGGGGAATGTGTAAGTTGTAATTAGTATTAGTGTGTATGTTTATTATTGTAGATGATGGATATGATTATTGTTATAGATGATGGTTCGAGTTTTGTTTGGAAATTATTAATTTTAGTAATGGTTATGAGATAATGAGTACTGAGGGTGAATGTTTAAGTTGTAAGTTGTTATTAGCCCATATGAATATTGTTATAGAGGATGGATATGATTATTGTTATAGATGATGGTTCGAGTTTTGTTTGGAAATTATTAATTTTAGTAATGGTTATGAGATAATGAGTACTGAGGGTGAATGTTTATGTTGTAAGTTGTTATTAGCGCATGTGAATATTGTTCTAGAGGATGGATATGATTATTGTTATAGATGACAGATGGAGTTTTGTTTGGGAATTATTAATTTTATTACTGGTTATGAGGTAATGATTACTGATGGGGAATGTGTAAGTTGTAATTAGTATTAGTGTGTATGTTTATTATTGTAGATGATGGATATGATTATTTTTATAGATGATGGTTCGAGTTTTGTTTGGAAATTATTAATTTTAGTAATGGTTATGAGATAATGAGTACTGAGGGTGAATGTTTAAGTTGTAAGTTGTTATTAGCCCATATGAATATTGTTATAGAGGATGGATATGATTATTGTTATAGATAACAGATCGAGTTTTGTTTGGGAATTATTAATTTTATTACTGGTTATGAGGTAATGATTACTGATTGGGAATGTTTAAGTTGTAAGTTGCTATTAGCCCATATGAATATTGTTAGAGAGGATGGATATGATTATTGTTATAGATGACAGATGGAGTTTTGGTTGGGAATTATTAATTTTATTACTGGTTATGAGGTAATGATTACTGATGAGGAATGTGTATGTTGTAATTAGTATTAGTGTGTATGTTTATTATTGTAGATGATGGATATGATTATTGTTATAGATGATGGTTCGAGTTTTGTTTGGAAATTATTAATTTTAGTAATGGTTATGAGATAATGAGTACTGAGGGTGAATGTTTATGTTGTAAGTTATTATTAGCCCATATGAATATTGTTATAGAGGATGGATATGATTATTGTTATAGATGACAGATGGAGTTTTGTTTGGGAATTATTAATTTTATTACTGGTTATGAGGTAATGATTACTGATGGGGAATGTGTAATTTGTAATTAGTATTAGTGTGTATGTTTATTATTGTAGATGATGGATATGATTATTGTAATAGATGACAGATGGAGTTTTGTTTGGGAATTATTAATTTGATTACTGGTTATGAGGTAATGATTACTGATGGGGAATGTTTAAGTTGTAAGTTGCTATTAGCCCATATGAATATTGTTATAGAGGATGGATATGATTATTGTTATAGATGACAGATGGAGTTTTGTTTGGGAATTATTAATTTTATTACTGGTTATGAGGTAATGATTACTGATGAGGAATGTGTATGTTGTAATTAGTATTAGTGTGTATGTTTATTATTGTAGATGATGGATATGATTATTGTTATAGATGATGGTTCGAGTTTTGTTTGGAAATTATTAATTTTAGTAATGGTTATGAGATAATGAGTACTGAGGGTGAATGTTTAAGTTGTAAGTTATTATTAGCCCATATGAATATTGTTATAGAGGATGGATATGATTATTGTTATAGATGACAGATGGAGTTTTGTTTGGGAATTATTAATTTTATTACTGGTTATGAGGTAATGATTACTGATGGGGAATGTGTAATTTGTAATTAGTATTAGTGTGTATGTTTATTATTGTAGATGATGGATATGATTATTGTAATAGATGACAGATGGAGTTTTGTTTGGGAATTATTAATTTGATTACTGGTTATGAGGTAATGATTACTGATGGGGAATGTGTAAGTTGTAATTAGTATTAGTGTGTATGTTTATTATTGTAGATGATGGATATGATTATTGTTATAGATGATGGTTCGAGTTTTGTTTGGAAATTATTAATTTGATTACTGGTTATGAGGTAATGATTACTGATGGGGAATGTGTAAGTTGTAATTAGTATTAGTGTGTATGTTTATTATTGTAGGTGATGGATATGATTATTGTTATAGATGATGGTTCGAGTTTTGTTTGGAAATTATTAATTTTAGTAATGGTTATGAGATAAGGAGTACTGAGGGTGAATGTTTAAGTTGTAAGTTATTATTAGCGCGTATGAATATTATTGTAGAGGATGGATATGATTATTGTTATAGATGACAGATGGAGTTTTGTTTGGGAATTATTAATTTGATTACTGGTTATGAGGTAATGATTACTGATGGGGAATGTGTAAGTTGTAATTAGTATTAGTGTGTATGTTTATTATTGTAGATGATGGATATGATTATTGTTATAGATGATGGTTCGAGTTTTGTTTGGAAATTATTAATTTTAGTAATGGTTATGAGATAATGAGTACTGAGGGTGAATGTTTATGTTGTAAGTTGTTATTAGCGCATGTGAATATTGTTCTAGAGGATGGATATGATTATTGTTATAGATGACAGATGGAGTTTTGTTTGGGAATTATTAATTTGATTACTGGTTATGAGGTAATGATTACTGATGGGGAATGTGTAAGTTGTAATTAGTATTAGTGTGTATGTTTATTATTGTAGATGATGGATATGATTATTGTTATAGATGATGGTTCGAGTTTTGTTTGGAAATTATTAATTTGATTACTGGTTATGAGGTAATGATTACTGATGGGGAATGTGTAAGTTGTAATTAGTATTAGTGTGTATGTTTATTATTGTAGGTGATGGATATGATTATTGTTATAGATGATGGTTCGAGTTTTGTTTGGAAATTATTAATTTTAGTAATGGTTATGAGATAAGGAGTACTGAGGGTGAATGTTTAAGTTGTAAGTTATTATTAGCGCGTATGAATATTATTGTAGAGGATGGATATGATTATTGTTATAGATGACAGATGGAGTTTTGTTTGGGAATTATTAATTTGATTACTGGTTATGAGGTAATGAGTACTGATGGGGAATATGTTAGTTGTAATTAGTATTTGTGCATATGGTTATTATTATAGATGAGGGATATGATTATTGTTATAGATGATAGATCGAGTTTTGTTTGGAAATTATTAATTTTAGTAATGGTTATGAGAAAATGAGTACTAAGGGTGAATGTTTAAGTTATAAGTTGTTATTAGCGCATATGAATATTATTATAGATGAGGGATATGATTATTGTTATAGATGATAGATCGATTTTTTTATTGGAAATTATTATTTTATTATTGGTTTTAGGGATTCTGAGTATTGATGGAGAATCTGGTGTATGATTCTAGTTGATATGTTATTGTTTAGTGCTGTTATTGACGGAGAATCTTATGATAAATTAAAAGTTTTATTTTTCCTATTGACTGGGAATTTCAGTTTAAATTGTAATTGTTAGTTTATTAATGGATGAATTTGTAATTATTATTTTATTAATGCCTTATTGATGAATGAATCTGTAATTGTTATTTTATTAATGCCTTATCAATAATATTTGAATGTAATTTTTATTTCAATAAAATACCGCTTTATTTTGTTAGATAAATGTTTTGGGGTTTATTTCTTCACCCAGTTTCCCTTATGTGTCCTCGAATATACCCTGTCCTCTCCCACCCCTTTGCCCCCGTAGGTAACAATTTGGTGTCAGGTGTGGGGTGTAGGTTGCAAAAATACCGAATAAAGCGAACCCAGTGAGAAAAAGAGACGTGTACCCCCATCAGACCATGAGGCCTGGGCACGGGTGGAGGTGGGGTAGGAAGGGACTTGGGTCTGCAAGGTGTGGTTGAGCTATGGTCGGGAGCCCCAGGGAGCCTTTCGTTCGGACATTATTTTTCTCTCAGAAACTGGATAAGATCGGAATACTGGGGAACTGTGCTCTATTTTTTTAACTGTGGCTGCTTCTCTTCCCCCTGAGCTAGGTCTGATTACAGGAACCCGAGCCGAGGAAGCCTACCACCACTTCATGGACTTACTAGATACGGGGACACCCATGCCAGCGGAGACGGACCTTCTCTAACCAGCGCAGATATCCACGGGCGATGTGGCCGAAGCACGAGAACTGAAGGGTCGCCTCTTTTGGAAAGTAGGGAGTGGTGAAATGGACTGAGGAAAATTTTATTTAAATATATATATTTAGTTAATGTGTATTAAATACAGCTTTAGTTCAAGGCTATAAATGTTAGCGAAGGTTATATTTAATTAGCCATTTTTAATTACAACACTTCGAATGAAAGTAATCTGTGTTAAGAATTATACTCTAATCTCTGTGATAAAAAAAAAAAAAGAAGTCTATTATCAGTTGAAGTCAAAAGTTTATTTTTAGTTTTACGTATTATAGAGAATGATTAGCATTTAGTTCCTTCTTTTCATTAAGATGTTTTAAAAAAGATTTTAGGTTTTAAGGATTTTCTACCTTAATATGTACGTCTATGTTATCCTATGCCAAATAAGATTTGCTAATGTTATTTCTTTTTGTGACTAATTACATAATTTTTTTTTGTACAATAATTATTATAGTTAGTATTAGAACTATTAATTATAATTCAACATCACAATAACAAGTCTGTATACTCTATAACTATTGAATAATGATATTAAAGTATGTTAGTAAGATTACATATAGACGATCGAGCCTGTACGATGTCAGGTACTCGTTAAAAATCCCTATCCTAATTAAACCTGGGTAGGCAAAATTTAGAGCTCCCACTGTAACATCGTCCGATTAGCCATAGCAGCATAAAATGACGTTAAATGAACAAACATATAGACGCTAAGTTCATACAGTCTATACTATCGATTTAAACAAAACTAGCGGTATTATTTTTCGTGTAAGGTTTATTAGGTATTCCTCTTGTTACCCAATTTAATGATCAACTTAGTAATTGAAGTTATTATCTAGAATAGAACATTTAAATAACAAGCTTTTGTACTCTATTACGGTAAGATTTAATATGGAAATATGTATAGTAAAAACAAATATTGTAAAAAATATACTAATAAGTAACCTTGTAAATATTTTCGAACAAATTATTTGTAAATACTTGAGTAATTGTAAGGTACGCATTTATAGAAGCTAAAATAACTGTAAATATGTAAATACCATACATGCCATAAAACTATAAACGTTCGTAAAAGTAGTATGAGATGACATCTGGAAAAGAAAAGAAGTCTCGCATTGTTCAACATCTTTTCTTTTTCTAATAACCCCAGGGAAATGCTATGTATTGTACCGTGGCGGCGACATTATGAAAGTGAATGTGTTTTACACAAAAAGCAATGTTGGTTTGCGAGAAGTAGATCACGCAGGTAGAAGGGTCAGGCCTTCATGGCCAAGGTGGCTGAAGAGATAAGAAAAGGGGGGGTCGAGGACTCCACTGAGAAAGGTACTCTCTTAGCCAGATCCCGAGAGGACTCGCTACACATATCCCGAAGAAGGAGGAAGGAGCGAAGATCGCGCGGAAGACGGAAGCCGGCGGAGGATGCAGGGCGCAGAAGACCCGACCCGGCCTGCCAAAGACCTACCTTTTAGACCTGATCTAAACCTGTTTCACATATAAGTGTAATTTAATTCCTGTTATGTATTTTATGGCAATCCTCTATATCTATATCTGAATCATTAAGTAAGCCTCTAAAAATATCTGTATTGAATATTTAATCTTATTTCCAATTGAATTAATAAACTATACTTATTATAATTCTTTTGGTGCTTACATACCCCAGATGTACAATTTATTTATGAATATTGAGACTGGTGGCCTACCATGTAAATAGATATAAATCAAAGAGAATATTGATAAGTAATAAAGAAAGTATTGAAGGATGATTTGACAAATAATGTTAAAAATTAAGGAAAACAGTTAAACTAACAACAATGAAACTTAAGGTATAGCATAATTTTCAAAAATATCAACTAATGAAAAATCAAAATAGCTCACACCATATATTGAGGTGAAGGAAATTACAAAATTGTAAGGTAAAAGTATAACGTATAATCACTTTTTGAGGTATAAAGTGTTTCTGGTTTTTTTTTCCGAATTATTTTTATATTTATTTTTTTAGAAATTTTATTAATAATTTTAATTGTTTTGTATCTTGAATATATATATATAGCCCTGAAGAAGACCCGCAATGTGGGCCTTTAAATAAATAGTTCAACTCTAATTGAGAAATTATTTTTCTACCCTCTAACCGGACCATTTTCTTCCCCATATATTGAAGGTCAACTAATATTATTCAAGAAGAATAGTTATTTTATTTGACAAGTGAGGAAAGTGTCACTTTATTACACACTTTAGTGCACTTTACCACACGAGCCGAAGGCGAGTGTGATAATTAAACGAGGGTGTTATAAGCACTTTTCTCACGTTATAAATATTACATTTTTCTTGCAACCATTTAAAAATTAAGAAATTAAAGGTGAAACTTTAGATTTGTTAAAACTACACTAGCGCTATCTCTTACAATTTTCTATTACTAACCATGTAAATTATAACTCTAGGACGGTTTACTCATTGAAAAATGTATCTATTATTATTTAGAAAATAATATTCTGATAACACATACAAAAATAAAATAAACGTATATTATTATATCTTGATTTATATTTATATTATATTCATATCTGACTTTAGATGTTTTTGGTAAAAGTTGATTTATTGTCTGTTCAGCCTGTTCTTTCATGAATAGAGGAGTAAATTCTATAAAGGTAATTAGAGATTCGGGAATCCAGACCGAAGGAACTCTAATTAACAAATCATCGCAAGTATTGGGATTTGCAGATGATCTGGACATAGCAGGAAGATCCCTCAAAGCAGCGAAGGAGGCTTTTGAAGCACTAGAAAAATCAGCGGTATACTTGGTATGGTAAGGATAAATTTTGGTAAAACGAAATACATTAGTACCCAACCAGAGGAAGGTGCAGAAAGATGTATAAAGATAGGTTCACACCGAATCGAACGAGTTCAGTCATTTATCTACTTAGGATCCACAGTCAACCACAAAAATAACATAAAAGAAGAAATAGAGCGGCGCATTCTTTCCGCGAACCGCACGTACTTTGCACTCCAAAAGCATATAAGGAGCAGCGTATTGTCCAAAGCCTCTAAAGCTAGGATATACAAGACGCTTATCAGATCTGTGCTTACATATGGTTCAGAATGCTGGACGATGACGAAGGCCCAGCAAGAAGCCCTTTTGAGATTCGAAAGGAAAGTGCTCCGCAGGATATATGGAGGTGTGTGTGAACAGGGTTCCTGGAGAAGACGAACAAATGCCGAAATAAGCGTGGTGTATAAAGACGTCAATGTTATCACCTTCATCAAATTCGTCCGACTCCGCTGGGCTGGTCATGTTATGAGAATGAACCAGGACGATACCCCATTAAAAATTATGTCCCATCAAGTGTATGGTGCAAGGCGAGTAAGGCGTCCCAAGCTTCGTTGGGAGGATTGTGTGGCTACGGACTCCAGAATGCTTCTTGGACTAAGAAATTGGAAGGCAGTGGCGCGCAATAGAGGGGACTGCCAATTCTTGTTGGAACAGGCTTTAACTCATCATGTGGGTCGTGATACCAGATAAGAAGAAGAAGTAAATTCTATGAATTCATCACTATCTATTTCCATTTTTTATTTTGTTTGTTGCCTAATCACTGTTTTAATGCTAGATCTCCAAATTTCCGATGTGTGAAGGTTCTAATACATTTAAGGTTATATTAAATATTTCTATAAAATCGCTTCAGAATAAATAAAATATATCTTGAATTAAATATAAAATTATTTATTTTAACATTTTAGGAATATAAAATGAATAATATTATAATACCGCCATTTAGCATTTAAAATAACAGAGTGCTGGTTGTCAAATTCGATCTAGGTCACTGTTACTTTTCCTCACTAGTGAAAAGTGGGACTTTCCACACCAGTATTAGTTGAGTAATCGATAGCATTACTCAATGGTTGCAGGATTTCAGAAAATTTCCTTCCGGTAGTTTTCAGAAAATTTCGATGATTTTATTTTTTTATCTAACCTGCTATACCTTTCTTTTTTATTTTCCTTTACAAAACTTTATCCAATGGAAGCAGTTTCCCTCTACCATTTATTAAGCCTATAGTTATCACAATAATTTGTTTCGTATAACATATCTTTATGGCATACCATAACTGTCATCAATCCTTACGATTACGCCAGCCACGCTCATAACACTATGTGAAGTTGCAATGCGCTGCGAGGTGCTCCGTCTGAGAACTCTCATAACATCTACTCTCTTGTTTCCGTCAACGGTCCTCGGGTGCCCTCGTAGGCCGTTTTAAATTAAACCCTCTCTCCTCCAATGCGCCTTGGTGGAACTTCGGTATTTTCTTCTTGAGGTCTTTCCACTATTCTTGTGAGGCTCCCGGGTGCTCTCAAGAGTTTCCGAATCGAATACCCTTCCATTCTCGTTAATCGATTATTTCATGTGCACAAGTCAAAACGTCCTTGTCAGAATTCCAGGGCGGTTGACCTATGTTTCAACTGAACCTTAGAATGCCATTTACAAAATCCATACGCTGGCTTGCTGCGGTCTGGCCAAATGTCTCCACGGACATTCCAACTAAACTGCAATAAATAGCTAGGAGTTTCTCCGCAAATTCGCCTCCGGACTGTCCCGGCTTCCTTTGCGCTTTTACTAAATAAAAGTATAGCTTTTTTAATCGGGCCTTAAGTCTGTTCCATGAAACACTAGTGTCACCTTGAATGGGTCTCAGGACCCTCCTTGAGATGCGCCCTACCAAGGACGCCTTTAACAGCACTATGTCCAACTGCAACTGCGCTCCAGTCTCTTGCCGAGATTGTATGTTAATAAGGCTATTCCATTAAATATGTTGGAGGTAATATTGGTAATATATTGTGCATGTACAGTTTAGTGCAGATATTTTGAATTAATAAAAATGTATTATAAGGGCATTAACACAACTCGTCGAAGTCGAACTTACAGCGAATATTTCCTCCATAGCTTCTACCTCACACAGTAGTTTAGAAGACAAGGTAGATTAGCTCGCTGAGCAAGTTTCCTAGATACTAACCTTCAGATTTCCGCAGCAGCAGAGACAGAATTAATAATAATATCATCAAACAGAAGTAATAAAAAGCTTCCAGCAAGCTGGCTTTGTTTTTATCATTTCAGATTCAAGGAGAAATCTCGCAAACGCGAACATCCTTGTGCTTGGGAATTTTTTTCTTTTATGCCTAAACAGGTGCCTCGGAACCAGATATCGAAATTTGGACAAGGGATATGATAAAATTTAGCTTTTAAACTTTAGCTGTTAAACTTTAGACAGCTTTAGTAATAACAGAAAACTTTGATCAATTTGGACCATTATTTTTCAAACAGTTTATTCATTCTAATAATAATAAACTGGATGTATTAAATTTAGATTTTAGCTTTAAGTTAAATAGTATAGACATTCATAGTAATACGCAATTTTGTGAAAACTTCTGGAACACTAAGATTTCGCGGCATAAGAAGACATTGATCAACTAAGTTTTTTTCCTATTTGGATATCCTAATTCATACTTTTTCAGCATAATGACAAATTGAACAAAAACAAAGTATTTCGGCTGATCATCTTCATTGTCATTTCAGCTATCCCAGTTAGTCATCAATAAAGTTGGAACCTGTAAATGTATTTGGGAAAAATATAACATATCAAAGTTGCCAGAGATGGAAATCTCAAGCAGACGTATTTGCTGTCGAAACAATTCTAAAAGGCTATCGAATTGCCTTAGGGCAGCTTTGCATATCATTTGATCATTAATATTAGTTGATGATAAACATATAGCTACATTTTTTATCTTTCATAATTTCTGTCTAAATCATGATAAGAATTCCTTTGAGACATAACTTACCAATGATTTGTACAGCAGAAGAATACCATTTAGGGAATCCATATTAGGTAGTGCGTCGTTCTCTTGAACGAAGAATAGGTTTTGATAATCAGGATTCAAAAATACACCTTTTAAACATCTCCAGTGTCGGAGTATAATGAAATGTAGTTCTGCAAAATATCGTTTTAAGTTTTCCATGAAAAACACATGGGTACGGTTCCTTTGCGCTCTGAAAAGAAAATTATTAAAATTATAAATAACTAAAACATAAGTAAATGAATCAAATTTATTACTAATTTACAAATATTATCTACTATGAAGGTTTTCAAGTCAAATTTGCCATATTAACAAAAACAGGTAATGTCAAATTTAGAAAATATTATAGATGTAGTCTAAGATTGCGGCGTAAAATGAGGCAAGTCATAAGTTGAAAAAAAAACCTTTTGACAATCATTATCACGGGAAGCCATAATATTACTACCATCAATATTATACTGATCCAAAAATTTACTTTTAATAAAAATGGTGTCTGGGTGTGTGATGGACATGGTCGTGTGTTGTCCGTGAATACATTTGCGAAACGGGTAATATTTTTAATATAAAATATTGTTATTTATGCATTATCAGGAATTTGCTCAATAAAGAGGTTTAAAGCTTTACCTTAATTTATTACTAATTCCTGGGATGTCGTTGGCGATCCTGGTAAAAATTTCCTTGAGGACGTAAGATGCTCCTGCTATTTCTTGAAAGTTTAATCTTCTTAACATAAGCCCGACTTTATTATTATATATTATAGCATTAGACTCTAACTGTCTCTTGAACATCTTCATTCTGCAACTAATATGTTAAATAAAAGGTTAATGACATATAGGTGTTGTAAGCAATTATGCCTAAGAGTGTAAAATAATTACATTTAATTAATTATTACAAGTAATCTAGTAAGTGAGAAATAATAAAAAATAAATTAAAAAAAAACAATGACACACAAAAAAATGCGAATTACCTCCACTAACAATATATGGACATGTTTTCAGAATGGATGATTCGAGATTAACGTAAAGGATATTCAAGTACCTTCGGGAGAAAAACTCAACAATTAGCTGGATTCGAGAGGTAAAGAAGGATTTGAAAAGAAACAAGATAAGGGAAGACGACACTATGGACAGAGAGATTTTTAGAAAGAAGATCTTGAGTATGGAAGGATTCCAGGGAAGAGGCAAAAAGAAACCTGGGGTGAGATGGTCTGAAGACAGAAAGAAACACCATAGGGAATGGATGAAGGAATATTGGAAGGGACGGAAGAGTAAACAGCCAAGTGGGAAGAATTGAAATTGGCACGTGGTCGTCAGCGGGCCCCATCGTGGGGAAGAAAGAAAGGAAAAAGAACAATTAAACAATACTATCAGAGATTTACATTTAATCCCTTTATGTATTTTTTTTTGCTAATAACTAACTAGATGATATTAATACTGTACGGGCGTGATTAGGCTGAATAGAAAAAAAGATAAATAATAAAATATAATAGTAAAATAGAGCCGGGGATTTTAAATAATTAGCCAGATACTGAAACATGTGGGAGAGTTTATTAAATCTAAACATAATTACAGGTTATCCATGTTTTACAAATAAGAAAAATAAAGAAATTATCATTTATAGATGTATACAAAAGGAATGGTTAGTTTTTACAGAAGAGGCTGAGAAACTATTAAATATGAATTTTCAATTAGGAATGATTTTGTTATAAACTAAACACTAACACTGGGCGACAAATTGTATAGTCTTTTGAAGGTTGAATGAAAGAGAACTTACAGTTGGAGATGGAGACTTACTACCCTTGTTCTGGCAATATCTGGTTGCTCGGCAATCTAGTGGTATTACAAGGGCGTACCTTTTGTATCTGGTGCTAGGCGATCCAATGTACACTTGTATGTGTGATTAAGTATGTACATATATACGAGTGTGTGGAATTTAAACCATGTACATATGTATTTGTTCAGTCGCGAATCATCTCATAAATTAAAATTAGAATCTCGGAGATCTAGTTCACATTTTGTTACCTTGGCGACACTCATGTACATACTTAATCACACATACAAGTGTACATTGAAAAGCATCATTCATTCATCGAATGAAGAGAATTCCCACTCAAAACTGATCCCTTACTATTTCCGATTTTTTGGGAATTGTAGGGATATTAGGTGATGGAATATACGGGATTTGGAGGTTGTAAGATTATTGGAACGACGTATGGAAGAAGGTATAGAGTTCCAAAGGGAGGAGGATCGGATAAGGAAAGCTCTGTCAAAGGCTGCTGTTCGGTGGGATTCGGTGGATCTGTATACAGATCAGAGAGCCGAGAACGGGTGTTACGGGAGAGGACTGCGGTTTTGAATTGAAGGAGATTGAAAATGTATGGATTGGATGCTGGGTAAAGAAACGATGCTAGGAAGTACTTACGACGATAGGAAGGGTAAATTCACTTCAACTCTTCGTAATATCGGGTGACCGGTGCATCCCTCGGGATCTCAAAATTGAAGCGAACGAAGCAATTAAGTAACCGTTTTAATATTGCTTCGAGATCCCCAGAGATACTCCCATACACTGTACAGCAATAGTCCAAATGAGGGAAAATTAAGGAAGTAACTAGCAGTCTAGGGGTTTCAAAAGGGAACATATGACGAAGGTAATTCAGACGCTTTAAGGTGGAGAAGGTACGACGGGAAATTTCAAAGATATGGTTTTTCCAGGAGAGGGTTAGGTCAAAAATAATTCCAAGGTTTTTGACGTTTGGGTAGAATTTGATAGGATTATTGTTTAGAAAGAGGAGGGAGTAGAAACGTGATTGAGTAGTCAGGAGCGTCATCGGATACGTCTGGATCATCGGAACCAGATGAGGAGCACATATCTAGTGGAGGCGAGGGAGTCAGGAGCCGGCAACAGTGAGTAATGCAAAGTCGGGAGCAGCGGCAGTTGACATCTGGAAGCAGGAGGCAGTCTGAGGTATGAGGAGGGTGAATGCAGAGGCGACCGAGCTCTAATATGTGATAGTGTGAGGAAGAACCTTATCAATTGGTTGCCTATAACAAGAATGGAGTGCTGAGTGAAGTGTTTAGTGGACACAGGATGCTCGAGAACCCTGCTATCGAGAGCTGCATTAGAGAAACTGTGTGGTAAGGAGAGTGTACTCCAGATTGATGTATATAGTTGTAGTTTAATCGCCCGGGGGGGGGGGTCGTGTAGCTTGTTAGGCGAGGTATCAATCGGATTAACTAAGTGGACGGACAAAAAGGGTAATTTGCAAGTTCATGTCGTGGAGCATATGCCGAGAGAATACCAAGCTACCGTGGGGATGTGATCTGTTGGGTCGGGTGAGCACGAAAATATTGTTACGGGCTACTGGGTGTAAAATGGACTAAACTATTACTTAATTCAAGAATCTAATATTTATTAACAAATTAGAAAGAATACAATGAGATTATTTAAAACAGTTAAATTATTAAACTAAGATCAATTTACAATAACAATATTCTACTTAATGTTATCTAATTTCTAAGATAATATACAAACAATATAAGATATTTCTAATACTAAATAACTAAACTATTTATATATAAATTTGTACAAATACAATAATATTACACTATAGTTTACAATAACAAATTAACACTTACAGTTCGCTAACTAAAGTCCACCGACCGTAAGACTCTCCAAATATGACAAACTGCCACACAGTTTATTACACTAATTACACGGTCACTAATTGTCACTGTTGCTCACTAAGCACTTATTACAGACTGATACTAATACTAACTAACTCACACACACTGCCACTAGTTAACGACTGCTACTCACTGGCTTATTACAGACTCGTCTTATTACTACTGCCGCGGCCGAAAACGCTGTCCTTTTTATATAGGCAAGGTAGGTCGTGGTGGGGCATTACTCGGAACACGGACGAGGACCACCTAGACCGATCTAGAAGGTTCTACGCCATTCTATAATCCCTTCCGCTTAATCCCATTGTTTGCCTAATCCGCTCTAGGCAGATCAGAAGCCGGTCCTACTTTCCGCTCTGACCGTAACACTGCCCCCTCCTTAAAAGTGCTCTGCCCCAGAGCATAGTCCGGAGAAATCGGGCGGTCATGAGCTTCCCTCGATGGAGACGCATTTCCTTTCCAGGGGTTGAACGTGCACACCAATATGGCGACTCCAGAGTTGGCGAATATCTGTTCAAGCATGTTCCTGACAACCTTCCACCCCAGGCCGTCATATCCACAGCACAACTTAGGGATCGCGAGCTTGGTGACACGCAGTCTCAGAAGCTTACTCCGCAGGTCGTCGAGGCTTCGCCGCAGTGCGTCATATGTGGGCTTCTGATCAGTAGCACACTTGGTAACTAAGTAGAACAGGTGTCGTCCTTCGTGCGTATGGTGGAGTGCTTTCCCGACGCGTGGTCCTTGGCGTTCCAGTTCCTCAGTTCCAGCAAACTTCTTCCTGAAGACGGTTGCAATCCCTCGGGAAGTCCTCAGATCTTCGGCTACACAATGGGCCAGAGAATAGTCCGCGGGTAACGAGAAGATATCTCTGTATACTGCCTGAGTTACTCCACGGGAACCTTGTACCTTAGGTTGTGCAACTGATACCTTACTGGCCTCCACGTTGTTGAGGTACCTGACTTGCTGGTCTTTTGTCGGGCCATGGTCTCCTTTGTATGGGGCCAGTCTATTAAAATGGACTACCCTGGGTTTTCCTTTTGGCTGCTTTCTGATCCTATAGATGACGTCGTTTATCCTATTGATGATCTCAAACGGGCCATCCCAGGAGTTCTGAAGTTTAGGTGAGTAGCCTCGCCTTCTTCGAGGATCATGTAGCCAGACCAAATCTCCAGGTTGGAATCCACCTTTCTCTGCCCTGATGTCGTAACGCTCCTTCATTCTGTCACTGGCTCCCTGGATGTTTGCACGAACCTTCTCGTGGATGTTATCCATCCGCTTCCGTAGATTCGTGACGTACTCCTCTCCGGCAACTTCCTCATTAGGCTTGAACCCGAATTTCAGATCACAAGGCAGACGAAGTTCTCGGCCGAACACCACATTGGCGGGGGTCTGCCCCGTTGCTTCATGGACTGAACTCCGGTAGGCTAACAAGAACAAGTGAAGATACTGGTCCCAGTCTCGCTGATGGTCGGAAACCACTTTAGACAAATATCGACCCATTGTCCTGTTCATGCGCTCCACCATGCCATCCGATTGAGGGTGAAGAGGTGTCGTCCTGGTTTTTCGTATTCCCAGTGCTTCGCACATCCCGGAGAAGACTGCAGACTCAAAGTTTCTTCCCTGGTCAGCGTGAAGTTCCATGGGTACTCCAAACCGGCTGACGAGCTGCTTCACAAGTACGTCTGCAACCGTGACTGCCTCTTGATTCGGAAGGGCATATGCTTCCACCCACTTAGAAAAGTAGTCCATGGCCACGAGAATATATCGGTTGCCTTCGTCCGTCACAGGGAAAGGGCCAGCGATGTCGATTGCTATCCTCTCGAACGGTGCTCCCACGTTGTACTTCTTCATAGGGGCCCTCTTTCTTCTTGTTGGCCCGTTTGAAGCCGCACAAGCCGCACAACGCCTGCACCAGTCCAACACATCGTCCTTAAGGTTTGCCCAGTAAAAGCGTTCACGAACTTTTTCCAATGTCCGGTGAACTCCAAGATGGCCGCCAGTTACACCGTCATGTAGTTCCCTAAGCACTTCGGGCACTTTATTCCTTGGAACGATGAGCTGTAGCCTACGCTGATCTCCTTCCGCGTTCTCCAATGCCCGTTTCAGCAGCCCGTTGTCCACTACAATGGAGTTCCATTGGGCCCAGTACGTTTTTACATTCTTCGACATTGGAGCCACATCCTGCCAGGTCGGTCTTCCTCGCCCCGATATTTTCCACTCCTTTATTTGTTTTAAGTCCGGGTCCTCGTCCTGTTCCTTTGACACCTCTGTGTCCCGCCAACTGTCGATAACAACCGTTGTCCTCAATACTGTCCCCTGCCTCTCTTCTTGTCGGGAACAATGCCTGCATTCTTCATCTTCACATGGTCTTCTTGACAGCGCATCCGCATTCCTGTGGCTCGTTCCAGAACGATGAGCAGATTCAAAGTCGTACTCTTGAAGGCGCTCGATCCACCTCGCCACTTGTCCCTCCGGTGACTTGAATCGTAGCAGCCACATTAGAGCCGCGTGGTCCGTTCTCAGCAGGAACCTTCTTCCGTATAGATATTTATGGAAGTGCTCTATGGATTTTACTACTGCCAGAAGCTCTTTCCTTGTGACACAGTAGTTGCGTTCCGGAGCTGAGAGTGCCTTGCTGAAATATCCAATCACCCTTTCTTCTCCGTCTTGGAGCTGAGAGAGGACACTTCCAATGGCGATGTTGCTGGCATCTGTGTCGAGTATGAACTTGCCCTCGGGACGTGGATAGCACAGAATAGGAGCACTACTCAATTTTCTCTTCAGCTCCTCGAAGGATGCCTGGCACTCGTGGTCCCAATGGAAAGTCCTTTTCTCCTCGGTAAGCCTGGTAAGAGGTTTTGCGATGTCAGCAAATCCTTTCACGTACCTCCGGTAATAGGTGCAGAGCCCGAGAAAACTTCTCACCTGGTGCTTATCTCGAGGTACTGGCCAGTCGGAGATCGCTGCTATCTTCTCTGGGTCAACAGCAACTCCGTTGTCTGACACAATATGCCCCAGGTAGTTGACTTGCCTTCGGAAGAGATTACACTTCTTCGGGTTCAACTTTAGGTTCGCTGCACGCAGTCGTTCGAAGACCTTCTCCAGATTCTTCAGATGGTGAGCGAAGGACTTTCCCAGCACAATGATGTCGTCTAGGTACACCAGGCATACTTCCCAAGAGAGACCTCTTAACACGTTTTCCATCAGCCTCTCGAATGTGGCAGGAGCATTGCAAAGCCCGAACGGCATTACTGTAAACTGCCAGAGCCCAGTGCCAATTGAAAACGCCGTCTTCTCTTTATCTTCAGGTGCCAATCCAACCTGCCAATATCCACTGCGGAGATCCAAGGTAGAGAAGAGTTTACACCCCTCCAGGGTGTCCAGCGTATCGTCAATCCTGGGAAGCGGATAACTGTCCTTCTTGGTGACGTTGTTTAGAAGACGGTAGTCTACGCAGAACCTTGTCGTTCCGTCTTTCTTCTTCACCAATACGACAGGAGACATCCAGGGGCTACTTGAAGGCTCAATGACACCATCAGCTGCCATCTCCTTAATAATCTCCTCGGCGTCCTCCCGTTTAGCTAACGGCAGCCTCCGCGGGACCTGTCGGATAGGCTTCGCATCCCCAGTGTTAATCCTGTGCTGGACGATATCCGTTCTACCCCGTGGTCCTGGGCCGATCTCGAAGACGTCATGCCATCGGGTAATCATGTTTTTCACCTCCTCGCTCTGTTCAGGTGAGAGGTCGCGACATGATTCATCCACAAATCCTTTTAGTTCCTCTGGGAGCCCTCGAAGCTCGGTGGGATGACGTTGCAGCTGACGAACCACTGAGGTAGCGGTGGTACACTCCCCGACCGGTGTTCCTTTCTTTAGCGTTACCGGGAAGCTGTTCAGGTTCATTAGCCGGATTGGAGTGGTCCGTCCGGCCTTGATGAGAGACCTAGCAACCAGTACGCCGCGTCCAATCTCTTGTTCTTCGTGCGTTCCGGGTTCCAGTAGTACACATTGACCCTCTGGTAGATGTCCTTCGACCGTCCCATGCGTCACGATTTGGCTCTGTGCAGGTAAAGTGGTGTCTTCTAGTAAGAGCACTCGTGCATACAGATCTTTTCCCTGCCGAAGGATGACTTCCTCGTCTGCCATCGTCAACACACCTTTCGACATGTCCAGCTTGATTCCGTATGCGATCATGAAGTCCATGCCCAATATGACATCTTCATCGATTTCTGCCACGAGAGCGCGGTGCTTCAGATGTTGACCCCCGATGATGAAGGTGGCAACTGTCTCCCCGTAGACCTTGGCTGGCTGTCCCGTGGCAGTCCGTAATGCCCAAGTTGTTGGTAAGATCTTCTCAGCTGGAAGTGTTTTCGAGTTCAAGATTGTCATGGTTGCGCCGGTATCTATTAGCAGACTTCGCAGCTGCCCGTTCACCATCCCATCAACGTAGAAACTGTTCGTTCTGCTTCCTATTGACGCAACTCTGATGGCCTTCCTGGGGCCTTTGACGTTACGGGTTGACAGTTGCCCCTTCCCATCAACCCTACTTAGTTTTCCTGTGGCTTTTCTTGCTTCTTCGATGGACACTTGCTTCTAGGGTGTCCCAGTTGGCCGCAGCTCCAACAGCGTATCTCCTTCTTACGGGTCCCGAGAGCCTCCAAAACTTTACTTACTATGTCTTCGATGCTAGGGACCACATTAGGCTCCGCTTCTGCTGCTCTAACTCGCGCATGGCCCCGTACAGACTGCCTAACAGCCTCGAACTCCATGGCCTGGGATAATGCGTCTCCCAATGTTTTCGGCCTGGCGAGCTTCACTGCTTGCTGTGTCTCTGGATCCCGAAGTCCATCCAGGAATTTGTCGACAGCCAAGCTTTCGTAGACATCGTCGGTGACCGATGGATAGGCGTTCCTCACCAGCCGGGCAATATCCGCTTCAAATTCCTGCAAAGTCTCGTTGGTCTTCTGGACCCTGCTTCTCAGCTGTGAGCGATACAGCTGGTCCATGTGGCGGTGGCCGAAACGCATCTCCAGTCTTCTGATCAGCTCCGCGTAGTTGGACCGCTCCGACATGGGTATCCCCTGCAGTACTCCCAAGGCGTCTCCACGCAAGGCCAGGCACAACGCTGAAGCTTGGGTCTCCTGTGACCACCCGTGGATCGAAGCCGCTGTTTCGAAGAGAGTCATGTAGTCCTCCCACGGCGTCTTTCCGTCGAATACTGGAATGGTATTGTGAGTTGGTGGCGCCCCAGCATAGGCAGGCAGAATGGTGTCACGATGGCTGCCCTCGGAGGAATGGTCGGTATCGTTCGTCGGTGGGTTGCTCTTACGTCCCTCGAGAGCTTCCATTCTTAGCCTAATTTCGTTCACTTCTTCTCCTAGCCTAGATTCTATATCAGCTACTTTATTATTTACATCGGCTAAATTATTATCTACATTAGCTAACTTATTATCTACATTAGCTAGCTTATTATCTACATTTTCCATTAACTTAGTCTCTAATGTGCCTAACTTAGACTCTAATGTATCCATTAAATCATTTTTTACAGTACCTAGCTCATTTTTAACATTGCCTAATTCCTTACCTAGCTTATTTTCTACATTGCCTAACTCATTTTTAACACTGCTTAATTCATTACCTAGCTTATTTTCTACATTGCCTAATTCATTTTTAACACTGCTTAATTCATTACCTAGCTTATTTTCTACATTGCCTAATTCATTTTTAAAAGTTGCAGACAACTTGCTCAAATCAGTTTCAAACAGAACGTCATCTGGATTTTCCCCTAACTCTACAAAAAATTGACGCAAGCGATGTTGCAGTACACTTTTATTTCCGGAAGAATCCAGATCACGTTCTTCTAATTCCCGTTTTAAATCCGCAACTTTTAAATCCATTAATTTAAGACTCTGAGAAGCCATTTTTCATACAGTAGCCCAATAATTACAAAATAATAACAATTACACAAAATATCCCACTTCTGACACCAATTTGTTACGGGCTACTGGGTGTAAAATGGACTAAACTATTACTTAATTCAAGAATCTAATATTTATTAACAAATTAGAAAGAATACAATGAGATTATTTAAAACAGTTAAATTATTAAACTAAGATCAATTTACAATAACAATATTCTACTTAATGTTATCTAATTTCTAAGATAATATACAAACAATATAAGATATTTCTAATACTAAATAACTAAACTATTTATATATAAATTTGTACAAATACAATAATATTACACTATAGTTTACAATAACAAATTAACACTTACAGTTCGCTAACTAAAGTCCACCGACCGTAAGACTCTCCAAATATGACAAACTGCCACACAGTTTATTACACTAATTACACGGTCACTAATTGTCACTGTTGCTCACTAAGCACTTATTACAGACTGATACTAATACTAACTAACTCACACACACTGCCACTAGTTAACGACTGCTACTCACTGGCTTATTACAGACTCGTCTTATTACTACTGCCGCGGCCGAAAACGCTGTCCTTTTTATATAGGCAAGGTAGGTCGTGGTGGGGCATTACTCGGAACACGGACGAGGACCACCTAGACCGATCTAGAAGGTTCTACGCCATTCTATAATCCCTTCCGCTTAATCCCATTGTTTGCCTAATCCGCTCTAGGCAGATCAGAAGCCGGTCCTACTTTCCGCTCTGACCGTAACAATATGTCTTAAGAAAGATAAATAGCATGTGTGAATGGGAAATAAGTGGTATAGGTGTCAACAGGCGTTAAATGAGGGGCGGATTGGAGCGGTGAGTAGAGTGAAAACTTGGAGGGAGGTGATAAGGGAGGAATTCAAGGATATCTTTTATATGGAAGGGAGCTTGTTGGGTGCGGCAGGGAGGACAGTCCATGAAATACCTTTGAAACAAGATAGGATATCTTACGTCAAGGAACAGCGATATCCTCAAGCATTAAGGCATCACATTTGAGGGGAATTGGAGAATTTACGACGACAGGGCATAGTCAATAGTACATCCTCGTTCAATAACCCCTTATGGCGGTTAAGAAGAAGAACGTGCCAGGAGAAAGTGTAGAGAAGTATAGGGTAGTGGTGGACTATCGCAAGTTAAACGAAAATACAGTGGACGAAGCATACCCGATTCCGAGATTTGACGATGTTGTTGATAAGCTAAATGGGGACACAGTGTTCAGTACATTAGATCTGAAAGCGGCGTACCACCAAATCAAGATTAACCAGAGAGATCAAGCTAAGACAGCGGTCACGTTCGAGCGGGGACATTATGAGATTACGCGAATGCCCTTCGGGTTCAAAAACGCTTCCATGACATTTCAAAGGTTAATGGATGACAGTTATCGATGTATTTAGCAAGATAGCAATGGCCCACTTAATACAATCAAAAGTAGTGGAGTTAATTCTGTCAGCTCTTCGTACATGGTTCATGTTTTACGAGGCGCCGGATCACATCACATCCGACAAGGGAAGGGAATTCGAAATGGCGGGTGTGAACGAGGAGATGAAGAGACTGGAAGTATCTTGGCATTTTAACACGCAGGGGCACCCAAAGGGTAGGGGAGTAATAGAGCACTTACGTAGCACCCTCAGTGACCTTCTCAGGGTTTACCACGTGGAACAAGGATTAACACCGGATGTGGCGATGCGGAAAGCGGTCACAGCTTACTGTGTATAGCAAAATGGCGACTGAAGGAATGTTAATATCAGCAACACTACAGGTCCCGCTGGATATTCCTACACAGCCCAGAGGCCCAAGCGAATACTCTCGCATGGATGAGAATGATAGCTGTAAACTATCAAGACCCAAGCAGAGCCGTTTCATATTTAGGAGACTTCACCGAGGAGATCGGAGAATTAAATCAGTTTTTGAAACATGGAGATAGAATTATGGCAAGGATACAATTGAAGCTATCAGGGAATCTGTTGGATCCAGGAGTCGGTTGTGATGTATATATAGTCAGTGATGTAGGGGGAAGGTGGAGAACGTGTGGACGTAACTGTTTAGGAATCACCGGTCCGTTCTCAAGACTAAAAACAATCATAACTAACAACATTTCACCAAAACTGATGCACCAAAAAACCAAACAACAAAATATCATATTTTTTCAGTACAAAAATTCATTATAGCAATTTCGAAAAGTTTTGTAACATTAGTAATTAAAATGAAAGAAATTAAAAAATATATCCTTAACATATTTTCAATTACTCGTATTAAACCATTTAAAGCCATATCCATTCTTTACTAAATTATGGTATTTTAGGCATGTGAACCACAAATTATTGATTTATCTTTAGGTAAGAATAAACAAGAACTCACTGAGTTTGCTTTTTAATGAACTTCAGGACGTTTTATTTTTCTGATTTTAGGCATGTGAACCACAAATTATTGATTTATCTTTAGGTAAGAATAAACAAGAACTCCCTGAGTTTGCTTTTTAATGAACTTCAGGACGTTTTATTTTTCTGATTATTGTTCAAATACCAATTCCATAAAAAACGTACACTAATAAGTAGGGCCCGGATTTATATGCAATTGCATATTTTTTCTGATTCAGTATATTAATAACATGAGTTGATGTCTTTAAGAAACAACTGGTTTTAACTCATTTATGATCACTTTTTTGTTGCATATTTGGTCATAATTTGGCTATTGTGTATATTTAGGCCTAAAATGTATATATCGTGCATATTTTTAATCATGATAATTGTTATGTTAATTAATATTTATCACATTATATGTTATAGGTTTAACTATGAATCAAGCAGTAATATTGTTTTGCTTTACGAAAAAATAAAAAAATAATCGCATCTTGCCTAATATTGAAGGTTCAAATTAAGTCCTGAATCCGTTTTCATTTGGGATGGAAGGTAGTAAGAAGTTTTTCTCGGAACTTTACCCTAGAGTGGGGGAAGCGACAGTCGCAGTTGATTTGGTAGTTCACGGATACAGTCATGCCGAAAACTATGTCTTCTTTTTCTTCAAAACTTATTGATTGGGTGTCACTTTTTAATGGGACTAATAAAAAGATTTTTACTACTGACGGTACAGTAGTTGTGTGTTGTGCTTGTGACAAAAGGATTCCTTGTGAGAAAAAATTCCAGCTCAATCAACATGTAAAAACAGGTAAATTCACTACTGGCATTAATAAATAAACTAATTTCGCATAAACCTGCTCGTCATATTAGTAGTATTTTTTATTGCAAATGAAAATAGGCCTGTGTATAAATTAACCCTATTTCCTATAGAGTCACATTTGTCGACGTGTCAGAGAAAAACTAAACATCTGGCCTTGTTTGGACATTTTCCTGAACCCAGTGAGGAAGAAACGTTCAATCAAGAGCTCTGCCACGTATTAGTTGCATCGGGGATTCCTTTATGGAACCTCACCAAACCACCATTTCGTGACTTTTTATCTAAATATACGGACAAGGTGATAGCTAGTGAAAGTAGTATCAGACAAAAATATGTTAAACAATGTTATTTACAAACAATTTCAGAAGTTAAAGCCAAAATAGGGGAAAATTACATTTACATAATTGTTGATGAGACCACAGATCCTAGGGGACTGTATGTGCCCAATATGTTGGTAGGGATTTTGGGTGATGTCAGCGAGAAACACTTTTTAATTTCCTGCAAACAATTAGATAAAACTTACCATGAAACAATTAGCCGTTTTGTAAGTCAAGTTTAAAAATCGTCTCAAATGATAGTCAGATTTCATATAGGGTGATTTCATTAGTTACAGACGCTGCTACATATATGGTTAAGGCTGGCAAATTTCTAAAAGTATTTTTCCCAAATATGGTTCACGTGACATGCATGGCAGAAAAAAAAATACGAGACATTTACCAAAACGTTAATAAACCCGTAAACAATGGCAAGAAAATGTTTTTAAAGCCCCTTCAAGAATTAACAAATATAAAGAAAAGTTGCCCGGAATGCCTTTACCCCCAGTCCCTGTTATATGGAGGTGGGGCACTTGGCTCGAATCGGCAGTATTTTATCCTGAAAATTTCGTTCAGTTTAAAGAAGTACCGGCGTGCAAAGACTTAATCTAATTCTCAATAAGCCCACAACTCTGAACGAATTGGCTTTCATTGAAGCTAATTTAAGGTTTTTGGTTGATTTAATAAAAAGATTTGAAGAACAAAGCATGTCTCTTGATGATGGTTTTAAATTAGTTCAAATACTCAAAACAAAACTTAATGCCATACCAGGTGAAGTTGGCTTTACCTTGCAAAATAAATTGAAAGACGTATTAACAAAAAACTCTGGCTTAGAAATTGTAGTTAACATTAACGAAATATTAAACGGTGACAAATCACTAATTATTGATCACATAAACGACCCAATAGTTTTGTCAAAGTTGAAGAATTCTCTATTAACATCGGTAGATGTACAGAGGTCATTTTCCGTATGAAAATATTTGTTGACCGATAAAAGATTAGGTTTTTCTGAAAGTAATTTCGAGATGCACATGATAGTCAATTACAATACCTGTGGTCGAAATTCTAAAGGTGTTGGTGCTTCTGATGATAGAACGGAGAAAAATTGAAAAATTTCTCCTGTGTTTAAAATAATTAGTTATTATACTGTTACGGTCAGAGCGGGTGACAGGATTAGGCAAACAATGGGATTAAGCGGAAGGGATTAAAGAAGTTGCCGAGGCCAATCTCGTTCAACCTGGATCGGCCTGGATGGTTCTCGATCTTGTTCCGAGTAATGCCCCACCACGACCTACCTTGCCTATATAAAAAGGACAGCGTTTTCGGCCGCGGCAGTCAGTAATAAGCAGTGAAGTAATAAGCCAGTGAGTAGCAGTCGTTAACTAGTGATAGTGCGTGAGTTACAGTGAGTTAGTATCAGTCTGTAATAAGTGCTTAGTGAGCAACAGTGACAATTAGTGGCCGTGTAATAAGTGTAATAAACTGTGTGGCAGTTTGTCATATTTGGAGAGTCTTACGGTCGGTGGACTTTAGTTAGCGAACTGTAAGTGTTAATTTGTAATTGTAAACTATAGTGTAATATTATTATAATTGTACAAATTTATATAAATAGTTTAGTTACTTAGTATAAGCAATATCTTATATTGTTTGTATATTATTTTAGAAATAGATAACATTTAGTAGAATTTTGTTATTGTAAATTGATATGAGTTTAATAATTTAATTGTTTTAAATAATCTCATTGTATTCTTTCTAATTTGTTAATAAATATTAGATTCTTGAATTAAGTAATAGTTTAGTCCAATTTACACCCAGTAGCCCGTAACAATACATTTTAAAAACTGGAAATATGAAAAATTTAAATTGTAAATATTGTCATTTAATGTAAATAAAAATATTTTGTTTTTTTTGTGTATTTATGGACCAATATTTTATCATTATTACCTATTTTTCACATTTCGTTAGCATTTTATATTGCATGTTATCATACTGTTTACTGCATATATTGGTACTTATTACTGCATATTTTGGTACTTTTTATGGCATATCATATGGGATATTTTGATGTTTTTTGTTGCACATAAATCCGGGCCCTACTAATAAGTAATGTAAGCTCGCTAACTCACTGTTGTAATGAGAAAAATCAGGAATTGAAATTGTAGACTTCTTCCAAAACTACACAAACACCAACGAGATAATAATAATAAAACGTTAATTATATTTAATCATAAATATGAGTTTACTTACGTGTCCTCATGGTAAAAGATTTCCGGCAGTAGATAAAGCGAGTTCATTACAATCTTGCTGCAAGAATCGATAAATAACCCATCGTGCGAAAATAATTCTAGTGCTTCGTTCACAGCTGCAGCACCCGCCCGAAGTGTACCAGTATCAGAGCCAGATGCTCTGGCGCCATAGCCCATTAGTGCACGCTGAAAACAGGAAGAATGGCTAAAAACTTAACCGTTATTTAACTAGTAGAATAACAGAATGTTACTCTAACTTTATCTGTAGAATAATATTATTCGCTTTTTTTTTGCAATTTATCCATGTATTGATGTAAACCGAAAAGTAGACGTTGGTACCATATATGTATAAGTTATAATGTATTCCTCCTTAATAATATAATATATTTTTTATTACTTTTATAGCCGATTTCGGTCATTTCAGTTTATTTCATCACAAATAAAGTGTGATGAAATGCTCTTTTTTTACCGAATATTGATAGATGTAAATATATCTATGTCTCTGAGAATTAAAAACCAGAATTTAAAAACATAATTATTATCATCGAACAAAAACATGGGTAGAGCAATATCAATGGTATTTATTATATTTATATATACGGTATCTAAAAATTTATCAATACAAATTTTACGTAGTTAAAAATTAATATTTACGTCCATTTTGTAAGTTTGTCTCTCTTTTTATTTCTTTGTTTCTAAGATTTCAGTCAGGTTTTTGTTTTATTATAAGCGGATATTCTGAGTAAACGATCAAATTGTCATTCTCCACTGTTATTATTTTAAGAGAAGTTTCATGTGTTACAAAATACTACTTAGTCATGACATTGAAACTTATGTTTTTAAAATATGATTTGGCGCATTCCGATTTATCACCATATCAATATAATTGAAAGTACTAAATATAATTAAATGGCCAAGCATTTATTTTATTTACAGAATACCCATCTGTTATCTAAATAGACAAATGTTCAACTTTTTAAGACATATCACCTATAGAAAAAACCTTAAGAAGAAAGTTTTAATGTTTTGGGTGTGTTCAGTAGAGATAGCTTAGCCGCATTCGATTCCCATTCGGGTATAGATAATTATTAATTCTAACTTTACATAATTATAACTGAAAACGAATCATACAGCAATCTATTGTAAAATACTATAATTTAATCTATTGCAATGCATTGCCATTACATACTAAGAATGTGCTTATTTTTTAAGATAAATATCAAACAAGAAAAATAATCAAAAACACAATATTGGTGAAAACCAGTACGTCTACAATTCATGATCGGATTGAGCTCAATTCGGTAGGGACTCAAAACCAACGATTGTACAGCGAGATCACTCTCAACACCAGTGTAAAGGCCAGATGAAATAGTAACCTTATAAAATATTATTAGTTTTAATCATAAAATTTAAATAATTGTTTCATAAAAGAAAGAGAATTTTTACTTATTTTTCACATTTTATTTAATAATAATTAAAACGTTTAATTTCATAATTGTTTAGAATAATTTAATTTAAAAGGTAATTTTATTTGGTTTAGATATAAGTGTAATATTTGTAGTAAGTGTGAAAACATATGTTGTAAAAGTGAAGAGAGAAAAACAAACAAAAGAGAGTCGATCGGCTTATGTTCGCTCCGGCTAGACCGAGCCAGTCAGTGTTGCCACGAGCCTCTTGACGTGCACATCGCGAGCTATAGCTCAAAGTTGTTTTTGGTGAATTTGAAGAACAGTGTTGGCACGACCCTCTTGACGTGATGCTAATTTGCTGCCCACCTGCAGGTGTAATTAGTTTAAACTAAGTCATCGATTCGACCAATTCGAATTGACCCAGTCGATCATCTCAACCTCTACTGTTTCACCATCTTCGCTCGCCCTGCCGACGAAAATCCTCTGTCGTCTCAACATCCAGCTCGCCCTGCCGAGAATCTACCATCTACAGGAAACTACTTCGACAGGCAGATAAGAGTTTCATTATTATATAATTTCAATTAGAAAACCGCATAAACATTCATTATTTTGTAATAGATTTCATTTGAACATTTTATTTATTTGTAATTTAATAGAATAAAATTTACTATCGTAGGATTAAATAATTATTGTTTTCTTTTGTTATTAAGTAGTTGTTTGTAATTTAGTTAATTTTAATAACTTCATTTTCTCATTATAAGGCGTTTAAATTGTTCTTTTAATTTAATTAATTGTTTTTTTTCATTCTCAAAAATATTAGTCATTTAATTTATGAAAATTGATTGATGTTATTAGTTTAATAAAAGGTTACAATCAAAATGACATGCGATCTGGTATAATTGAATCAGAAATTTATTTTCCTTATCCATTTCGGAGCTCTCATCGAAAGGTCCAATAACTATTTCGAGGTTGCTCAAACAACCAGGTTTTGTCGTCCCAATTAGAGGTTCCGTTATTAGTCGTACCGTTAATTAAGAATATAACGCACTAAAATACAATAACATCTCATGTTTTTGCCGTAATTTTTTTTATTACATTGCCCTACTTATGTAGAAAAATCTCAATATACAAAGATCAAAGATATCCTCATTATCAATCATTTATGTCTTGTTACACACATTTGTAATTTGGCAAATATTTGTTTTTCAAATATTTTCTTGCTTAAAGGAGAATAAGAACATTATAATCACCTGTAATATCCTTGTTTTGAAAGGTCCAGGCATTTGAGGAGAATCAGTATTATGCGTTCCCAGAGCCAAATAATGATTACATAAGCCGGTAGCAACATGCCTTTCTGAGTGGTCTTCATTTTCCCAAACGATATAATCTGGGTCTAGCCTAGAAGGATTAACAATAAAAATCAGAAAATCATATAACTCCATACTAATTGTATAATAATAATGTATTTAGATTCAGATCGAAAACTTTAAATATATACGAATATTTGCAATTTTATTGGAGAAACATTAAAAGATTTTTTCATAATATTATTTTTTAACTGTAATAATAACTAATTGTACTATAATAACTGTAGTAGGTGTCCTGCTTGTGTGAGGGACCCCGAGCTCAGGGAACCAGACAGGTTCACAGGTGTATGATAGTAGACTTGTACCTCCGTACCATAAGCGGCAGGCCATTCTCTGAAATACCCAAAGAGCTCCACCACGAGTACTGTGACGAGGTGAGTTGGTGTACGACTATATATGTGGTAAATATGCACGACCGTTCCCCCATCATTGTGGATATTTCTAGGAGACGGACAACTTCCAATATATACCCGGACGAATAAGGCACGTCAGCTATGGTAGGCAACTGATCTAGGGAAAGGAGACCCCTAAGAAAACCCCTGAGATTGGTGGTTGACAGTTGGATCTGCTCGTACTGAGAGAGACAACATTGAAAGGTAAGGAGAGGTAAGGAGTGGTCGGGTGAGGACGAAAATATTTGGATTGATGTAGACAGAGAAAAGTGGACTAAGGGAGGTGTGTCATCTCGCATAGTGAGAAAATATCGGAGATCATCCGGGTGGATCTCAATATTTATGGCAGAATTGCTGAAACGGGTGAAGTTAAAGTCACTGAAAGATGAACGAAACTAATCGGTGCAGTATTTGCCCTCGAGTGAGGAACCCGAAACTCAGGAGACTAGGCTGGGCCACAAGTGTCGAAAAGAGGACATACAGCCCCCCTATTACAAGCGTTAGGCCTTCCTCATAAATATCTCATAGAGCCTCATGACGATGACTGTGATGACGCAATTCATATATGCGAAGTTTTATATTTGCAGATTCAGAATACATTCTCCCAGCACAAAACCATCCACCAGTTCATATGGAGCAAGCTAAGTTTTCAATATTAATATTGAATTATTGCAACAACAGGCGAAAATCAAGTTGTAAAGCGGAAGATGTTAGAGGGTTCAGGGGTGGGGAATTTGAATTCATGACATGGAACATGCTCTGGGCCAAGGTTATATTCCTGAAAATGGGCAACGTCGTCCCTATTAAAGATATGTTAATAAAATTATCATATCACAAAAAAATA
This sequence comes from Troilus luridus, assembly GCA_964056705.1. Taxonomy (NCBI): domain Eukaryota; kingdom Metazoa; phylum Arthropoda; class Insecta; order Hemiptera; family Pentatomidae; genus Troilus; species Troilus luridus. Next base: position 145,604 of record CAXKTH010000109.1, read on the forward strand.
TTTATATTTTCGTCATATTAAATATAACACGGTCTTATTTTCATAATATATAGCATTGTAAGGCTATTATTATATTATTTACAACTACTTAAAAATTATAAATAAGGAATGATTTTTGCAAATAAGAAAAATAGTGTAGACGCTACGTACTCCTGGCATGGATGATAAGGGTCATCCACCAAATGGCCAAACGTGGCATAAAGCACTGCGTGACCGGTAGCATCGTTTATTAGATACATTCTGAGGTCAGAATACATGACGAAATGGTAAGGCTCTTTCTCGTGCCCGACATTCCTTATTTTAGGATCCATTAAATCGTGGAAGGCAGCAGGTAATCGTTGTTTAATTGCAGCCTCCAATAAACGAAATACGAAGCTCCTGACGATTAGTTCTCTTTTACCGAATGGTGGTATCTGAAATATATAACAAAAACGCATTAATATGTATATATGTATGTTTACCTCTATATATGCATTCATGATGTTTACATCTGTTAGTGTTAAGATAGATATTGGTGCTCCCATGACCTTAACCCCCTCCCCCCCACCAGTTTTGGAATACTTCTGAGAAGGCGAGAGCAAAGGCCAGAAGACCAACCCAATTTACAATTATTATGTTTATAGTTAGTTCAATATTCTCTACTATATAGAATATAATAAATTGGTCTTTAAAGAACAAAAACTAATATTCTGCTGGATGACTTCCAGAGCACACCAGGCCCAACCATGCTTCGCTACTCCAATTGCAGTTTGAGCTGTTCAATGTAAAAATCCTGCGTTTTCGAGGCTCCGAAACATGTTCATCATGTTCTCCACGAATGAACTCTTAAATTAGCCGCTCACTCCCTCTGTTTACTCAGCTCGATCAGACCTATCCTTCTAATTTACAAGGGCTGCAGAGAGTGGTAAAACCACATAACAAGTGCCTGGAGTGTCACTTCACCATCTCCCACCGTCCGTGGTATTTTTTACTATCGGGAAATGAAAATTTCCTATGACAGATTGTGTTATAGTTATTCTATCTGCTACTCATCCCTTAGAATAAATGTAAAATTGAACTTCAGTCCTCCAATGCACAGTGAAGAGAAACCAATAATGTGAAAATTACTAAGTATTAGTAATAATAATAATAATTATTATTATTAAGTAATAAGTATAAATTGGGGTTACTTCTGACAATTGTTTTCTTATTGTTATTGAGATAAATACGTATATAGATATATTGCTGATTAAATGTAATTTAAATTTAAATTAAAACATATATGTTTAAAGGACTTAAAATTGTTATAATAATTTCTAATAATTATTAGGAAGCTCATAATACAATTTGAATAAGTGATAATATTGTAAATAATGATATGCTCTGTTTGTTCATAATATATATTTTTTCTTAAAATTGTTATAATAATTTCTAATAATTATTAGGAAGCTCATAATACAATTTGAATAAGTGATAATATTGTAAATAATGATATGCTCTGTTTGTTCATAATATATATTTTTTGAAAATTAAGTAATATAGTATACATATATTATTTGGTACTGAAAAAAATATTAGTAATAGGAATTTTTTTGCTTGTGATTTAATTTTTTTAATTGGGTGTGACGATAGTTCTCACAACTTTTAAATAAACAATCTTATAGTTTTAATAGATAAAATCATCACTAAGAATCATTGGAGATATGAAAGAAGACAAAAATTGAACGCCGTTGATATACTACTAATTTGGTTACATGCTAAATACGTTACAATAAAAATTAAAAAAATTTAAACGGCCAAATTATTGTTTTTTCAACATTGAATGTTACTTTTATGTGACGTTTTACACGCAATAAAGTTGTCACATTAAACATTGGAAATTGGTTAATCAGGTGTAAAATGTCTAGTATCCTTCAATTAAAGTTTGCTATATTCTATTTTAAATGGTTACGTGAACATTAAGATATATTTAAATTACTTATTGTAACATTTTGTAAAATAAATACGCAGTTATTAAATATTTATACTGTAATTTTTTAATTAACATTTTTAAAAATGAATGACATTATTTTAATTAATTATTAAAGGAAATATCAATTTTGATTTATAAACGTGATAGTATACAATTTCATACGAACTCACCTTGACTGAGTATACAACACGCTTGATTACTATGTTTCGTTCCGGATTATGTTGTAAACTTCCAAAAACTTTTAAGCGGCTGAATGGGCTTCTTAACGGTGTAAACTCAGGTACTAATACATAGTCATACCCTGAACCTAGAACATTTTTTTCCTTTTAATTATTTAAACTTAAACCTCAACAAAAATATTTCGTATATTTATTACATAACACTCATTAAAAAAAAAATAAACTATAATTCAAAGTCTAAAGTGGTTTGACAAACCGAACAGAACAACCGCAATTTAGCATACCGGGTGGTCATTTAGCATTATCAGGAATTATTTATTGTATATAACTGCCTTAAAGTAACATCATACGAATTAAAAGAAACAATGTAAACGATCATTCAGCTAACATAAACCCGAAAACTATCATGGTAGAAAGATAATTAAGTTTAATGCTAAACAAAAATTTGGTAATTTCACTCCCAATCTTTACTCACCGTGCTTCATATAGAGGTTCGAAATAAAATAAAGTAATCGATAGCACAAATAAAAAAAAGTAAATATGTTTTATTAAAATCAACAAATGAATAGAAAATACTTTTTTTAAACTTCAAATAATTAGCAAAAATAAACATGTAACATATAATAAAATATTTTTCATGAAAAAATTGGAAACACATTCTCCTAAACTATAATGTTGATATTCTATTGGCGAATGCTCAATCGTATACGCAGCTTAAGCTGTAACCTCACACCGCACAGCTTCTGAAGAGCGAAAAATTATGACGATGATGACTTTTGACAATAATAATGTAATTAATATCATTTCAATAATAAATTAAAATAAGTGATTAATTTAAACCAACCATCTGATCTTTCATGCCGCACGAGATGGTTTGGGTTCCCAAAGAATTGGTTATACTGATACACTTCTTCGTTAACTTCAAGTAATAGGACATGATAACTTTCATGATCCATATTTTCCATATTGATAGATATAGCGCTATAAAATAACAGAGTTAATAGCACGATTAAGAACACGAGTAAGCACACAGAAAAGTAGAAACCAACTGCACAGTTTTCTGATAGAATTGCGTCCAAATTAATCATTATTTCCATGGAAATGAAACAATAGATTTAAACACACACATATTGTTATTATTATTGACTAAACTTCATATTTGTATCGTAGGAATAATGTAGTCCATTATTATAATATAGATGTTGTGTTTAACCAATAAAAACTTTGAAAATAGATTCGAATGCTCCTTAAGCATGATATTAGTCACCAGTAAAAATAAAAATATATATCCTTGAATATCTCAATAATCGATATCAGATATTATAGAAATTAAAAATTATGTTGGTCGTAAATAATCAATCGAATTTTATGGGAAATTTACGAGCTTGGATGGGAATGAGTTAATAAAAATGTCTGACCAATATGATGATAAAACCTATCAGCGGATGCAAGTCCAGTTGGTCTGGAAACAGCTTTGGTGAAAGGAAATGCTGATGGGCTACGAACAATTTCATATGCTTCAAGTGCTTGATCAAAATGGCAAAGATCTATCTTAGTTTGAGCTGTGTAAAAGTTTCACCACCATCTACATGGTAAGCTCTCTAAACCATGGACCGATCAGGTACCAAAAAGATATATTTGGGTCGATGTGTAATACCATTTTCCGCTTACTGAAAGGCGGTTTCTTAAAATTTAATTCTACGATTCTACAAATAATACAAAATTTAAGGGCAGAGAAAATACTATCTGAAGAATAATTGAATATACAGACACCTAAATACAGTCTTAGTTTGTAGGGAAAAAATATAAATGATGCAGGAATGCAAAGTATAAAAAAATGTTACCCTTAGGCATGTGGCAACCTTAATTAAATTGATTTGAGTCAAATTTAAGTTAGTTATGTGAAGCGAATGGATTGTTGGAACATGGATTCAACTGCCTAGTTCTCTCAGATCTAGGTACATTGCTACAATAACAAAAAGGATAGCCGGCAATTGAGTCTATGAAGAGATTTTAGAGACTTAAAGTATGATGGCACAAAATGAATCCTAACATAGAACATAGTGTAAAAGTATGTAGGAGATGTCTGTAAGTTTCCGGAAGTTTGCCGAGCCGCATCCAGATTCGATGAGTATAAGGAGAGCTTTATTGGAGCAATTAAAATTTATTTATAGGACCACTCAAAAATATGGAATAATTAAAGGTTATTATTGATTACTACGCCCGATTTCATGAAATAAATTTTAAGAAATCCATTACCGCTGAAAAACGGCGGAAACGTTAAATCCAGACATCACACTAGCTATACATCTAACAGTAGTTCCAAAACTAAAGACCTTTGTGAAGAATAGGACACTAAAGATATACACATTCTTCCACACTGGTCTGAATCAAATGAAGAAGCAAAACATAAGTATAGGTTATTGTTGTTAGAAGTCATATGAACATATGTTATATTACTAATGTTGTGAGTTTGAACAGGAAAAAAAGTTATAACCTGTATTATTATTATTTCTGTTTTGTGGAAAATTGTTTATATGTGTGAAAAATATAAACTTTGAATATATTTGGAGGATTATAAATTAATTTAATATATCAGAATCCCAACATTGTTGTGACCCCTATGAGATTTTTTTACATTTAGAAGAGATACAATTTTGATAAAATGAGTACACATATTGAATTTCCTCGTATGAGAAAGCCTGATAGGACAAGTTTCACCAAGACCTGTAATGATTTAAATGGAGAGTTGGATAAAGATAACCCAGATGAGGTGCAGGTACAAGTTTTAATGAAGAAGTTAGACTTGTGATTTGAATAATTTTGACGAAAAAATTAGAGAGAGTATCTTTGCTACCAACGAAGAGAATGATTATGAGCAAGAATATGCCTTGGTATAAATATATAAAGATTAATTTGATTTAGTCTCTGTTAAGATGGAGAAATATTGACAAAATGTTATTGGTGGACTATATAAACTTGCTCAAAGGGAAATAGATAATGTTAGTTCAACTTCCACTTATAGAAGAAATTTAAAACTTCCAAAAGTGGAACTAGAGAAATTTGGAGGAGACACTAAAGATTGGCTTAGTTTCTGGAACCAATTTAAACGTATAGATGAGGATAACCAAATAGAGCCAGAAGATAAATTTCAATATTTGGTGCAAGCTACTTTTCCTGGTTCTCGAGCTACCTCTTCGAGTAACGATGGCTCTGGCTTCTTCTGTTTCCTGCCTAGTCTTACTCTCAGCTGGGTCGGTAACTCCAATAGTTTCCAGACTCCATAATTTTGTTAAGTTGTTACTATGCGTGAGCAAGAAAATAACCATTGAGGCACAGCTGTTTTTATTTTTTCCTTCTCTTGGGATCTTTCTCATCAATACCCAGACTAATGTTGTTTCAGCAGCTATTAGGCCACATCTTAATTTATATTGGTTGCCAGTAAATATTTCACTAGCTTCATCGGCTCCAATCAGTAATTCCACTTCCGTCGAATCACGCCCTACATCTGTAATAGTTATTCCTTTCTGTCTTAGATCATCACTTACACTTCGTAGATTCAATCTTGGAACTACTCCACAAAGCACAGGCTGATCTAATACAGCAATACTCTTGGAGGCTTTATTGCACAAATCGCTTAAAGTAACTGAGTATTTACGGTGTGTGCTCCTTTTGGACACTGATCCGCCGAACAGTACCTGTGTTAAATCTTCTTTTCCTGATGATTTAATACCTAGTTCCTGAGCAACTTTTGTTAGAATGTATGGACGCTGGGATCCTGTATCTATCATGACCCTTACTACTCTAGCATGACCATTATAAGCAACTTTTACTATTACAGTTTGCAATAAAACTTCTCCAGAACAACAATGGTTAGCAGATACTGCTGTTGCCTTTTCTTTACAATCTTCACGAATTCCCTTTTCCTTTTGTCCACCTTTATTAACAGGCAACTCGGGACACATCAAAGAGCAATGTTTTTTACCACAAATCATACATCTCACAGGCACTCTGGAGGCTTTAGCTCGGTGGCCAGCTTTTAAACACAAATAGCAGGCTTGGCCTTTATTAGTCTGTGATATTTTATCCTCAAAAGACATCTTTTGAGCAAAAAAACAGTTCTTATCTTTAGGTTTCCTATTCTTTTCTCCAGAAACGAGATGACTGGCGGTTGCAACTGCTTCATCTTCCTGCACCTCTACTTCCTGGTAAGCCCTTTGTTTCACCTGTGGTTCATTGTCACCCCTTACATTAAAACCAGACATGGCCAAACTAATCCTTTGCTCACCTAGAGCTTCTGATTCTAAAAATGAAAACCAATTTTTTAGTTTAACACTATATGTTTTATCTTCCTTGATGTCTACTTTACTTAAAGCTCTTCTCCACCAGGGCCTTATGATTTCTTTTGGCGGACAGGATTCTACCAATGGAAAAAGAATTGCTGCATATTTATTTTCTGTCAAGCCAATAAATAGATTTCAGAGACCTTAGATGGGATTCCAATTGGTTATATAACTTAGTAATGTTAACTTTATTAGAAGCCCTCTTTACATTACTGATAACCATATTTAATAATTCTCTGATGTAATATTCTATCAAGAAATATTTTTTTCCAAAACGAGTTTTAAAAAAGTTAATTAATTTACCATAATTTTAGGAAGTAGCTGGAAATGACTTAACCCTGTTAATCGAAAGGTGGAAGTATGCAAGAAGTCATATGATCATAAGTTATATTATTAGTGTTGTGAGTGTGAACATAAAAGGAAAAAAAGTTATGACCTGTATTATTATTATTTCTGTTTAGTGGAAAATTGTTTATATGTGTGAAAAATATAAACTTTGAATATATTTGGAGGATTATAAATTAATTAAAATTATCAGAATCCCAACAATTGCTGACGCATTTAAAAATTCCAATGTTTGAATTAGAATCGAAAATACGAGGGCGGGTCAATAAGTCCGTGACTTTTTGAATGAAACACAGGTTTTTATATGAAAAGTTATTTTATTTTTCAACATAGTCTCCTTTGAGTTCTATACACTTAGTCCAACGTTTCTCCATTTTTTTTATCCCTTCCGAAAAATATGATTTTTCGAGGTCATCAAAATATGCATTTGCTTGTGAGATGACTTCGTCGTGGGAGTCAAATCTCTTTCCGCCGAGCCATTTCTTCAAGTTTGGGAACAAGAAATAGTCACTCGGGGCTAAATCTGGAGAATAGGGGGGGTGAGGGAGCAATTCGTGGATTTTTGCCATGGAAACTGCACATGTGTCCACCTTTGCATTGCCTTGGTGGAAAATTTTATGTTTGTACTCGAGTAGTAAATACAGATAAAAGAAATACATTTGGCAATTTGCAAACACACTTCACTCTTTTATTATATAGGTTACAGTTGAGGTTACCCAAAGCCTCCCATATGGTCTCAGCCATTACAATATCATGAATATCATACATAACAACCCTCCGCACATATTTTTAACTAAAACACTTATAAACATAACATTAACATTATAACATAACACTCATAACATAACATAACTTAACACACACACCACTCACAACCATTAACTAAGTTGGCGAGAATTTTTTTTTTGTTTCCTGGTGCGCTGTGGATACCGTCTGGAATCTAATGCTGATGGTCCTGGTGTAGCTGGGGGAGTGTGCTGGGTAACATGTTCCCTGTGGGCTGGTTCCGGGCTAACTTGGGTAGAGGTTTCTCTTGAGTTTGTTTGTTCCGTATCAAGAGGAGAGAGGCATGCAGAATCGTGGAGATAAGGCAAGATTAAATGAGAAGGATTCTGATCCTCAGATGTGTGAATCCCTCTTTTATCATCTGAGTCTGACAGACAAAGATCGCTTATCGATTCGCTGGATGTATCCATAGATCTTGGTAGGATTTGGTCAATGTGTCGCTTGAAGTAATTTCCATTGAAGTCTATTTCATAATGAAGATCTCCCAGTTTGGTCACAATCACTCCCGGTATCCATTTGTCGGGTGCATCGCTGTAAGAGCGGAACATGACTAGGTCTCCGATTGAAAAGGTACGTAATTTAGTTGAATAGTTAACTAGTTGCCTTTCCGTCATCCTGCTCTTTAGATCCGGCTTTACAAGATCCAGTCTGGACCGAACAACTCTTCCCAGAAAGAGAAGGGATGGCGGTTGTCCTGTTGTTTGGTGAGGAGACTTGTGGTATTGAAGAAGAAACCTATTAATATGGTGCTGAATACCGTTGCTTGTTGCTCCTCGGTTTTAACAGCAATCGGTTTTAATGAATTAGAACTACGGCAGACTACAGCAATGTGCCCTTTTTTATGACATTCCTTGCAGATAGCATTACGAAAAGGGCAGTGTTTCCGCCAATGACGACCACCGCATCCCCAACAGTTGGATGGTTCAGTCTGAGTGTCATTTTTATGGGGTGGAGATCACTCATACTGCTGTTTTGAGGTTTACTGGTTAAATGTGTCGATGACTTAGAGTTAGAATAAGGGCAGTTTTTCATCTGCCTGAAACTTTATTTCTGAAGAAGCAGCCCTTGTAGCCTCTAAATTTTGAGCAATTTCAAGGGCATCAGAAAATTTGGATGGCTTTTTTATGATAATACTATCTCGAGCTGCATCATCTAGGACACCATGAAGGAACTGGACAATGAGAGAGTAGTCCAGGAAATCGTTAAAATCGCAGTATCTAGCCCCTGCCTTTAAACGCATTGAGTAATCTACAACAGTTTCATTTGGTTGCTGGACTATTCTTCGAAACTTTATTGCCTCACTGTACTTATTTTTGGATTCCACAAAATGATCACTTAAAACTTTGACAATTTCTTTGAAATTTTTATCATTTGATAGAGATGGATAAAGTAAATCACGTAATGTATTGTTTAGTTCAGAACCCATATGTACTTGTAAACAATCCGCCCATTGCGCTTCAGCAACGCCACAAAGTGATAATTGTTTTTGGAAACGGTCGAAATAGGAAGGGACAGATTCATTATTCGCAGTATGGTACGGTTCGAACGTGAAATTCGGTAAAATGTTTTTAGTATCATCCTCGTCGCCAATTTTTATGTTTGTACTCGGGTAGTAAATACAGATAAAAGAAATACATTTGGCAATTTGCAAACACACTTCACTCTTTTATTATATAGGTTACAGTTGAGGTTACCCAAAGCCTCCCATATGGTCTCAGCCATTACAATATCATGAATATCATACAAAACAACCCTCCGCACATATTTTTAACTAAAACACTTATAAACATAACATTAACATTATAACATAACACTCATAACATAGCATAACTTAACACACACACCACTCACAACCATTAACTAAGTTGGCGAGAATATTTTTTTTTGTTTCCTGGTGCGCTGTGGATACCGTCTGGAATCTAATGCTGATGTAGCTGGGGGAGTGTGCTGGGTAACATGTTCCCTGTGGGCTGGTTCCGGGCTAACTTGGGTAGAGGTTTCTCTTGAGTTTGTTTGTTCCGTATCAAGAGGAGAGAGGCATGCAGAATCGTGGAGATAAGGCAAGATTAAATGAGAAGGATTCTGATCCTCAGATGTGTGAATCCCTCTTTTATCATCTGAACTTTTTTCTTGGCCAAATGCGGTCCTTTTTTTTAATTCCTCATTGAATCGACCCAATAAGTTGGTATAATATTCGCCATTGATTGTATTCCCCTTATGAAAGTAGTCAATGTGGATTATACCGCGTGCATCCCAAAAAACAGTCGCCATGACTTTATTGGGGGACAAACCCACCTTTGCGTTCTTTGGAGCCGATTCACCCTGAAAAACCAACTGTTTTGACTGCTGTTAGGTCTCCGGTGTGTTGTGGTGGATCCACGGTTACAAAACGGTGCAAAAACTCGTCCATATTGCGGTTGAACAACGCCAAACATTCCTACGAAATTGTCACACAGTTGCGTTTGTGGTCAATTGTGAGCAAACGCGGCGCCCATCTTGCGGAAAGCTTTCTCATACCCAAGTGATCATTCAAAATTGAAACCACTGAGCCATGTGAGATGCCTATGGCTTCCACAATCTCTCTCATTTTCAATCTCCGATCGGCTAAAACCGGTGAATTTTTTCAATCGTTTCGGGTGTAGAGACCACAACTGGGCGTCCAGAACGTTCGGCATCTTCCGTGCTTGTACGGCCACATCGAAATTAAGTAAACAACTTCTTTACAATGGAAATGGATGGTGCAGAGTCCCCATAATATTTATCAAGCTTACCCTTGGTTTGAATAATGTTTTTTTCCCGCAAAAAATAATGTTTAATGAGCACACGAAATTCACTTTTTTTCCATTTTCTTCTCACAGTGCGCGGTATCCTGCTATCAACGGCTGCCAAACACAAACTTAATGACGCATCTTGTTCAAATTTAGACAGGAGACAACTGATAGTTGCCTGTTGACAGGAGCAGTGTTGCCATTTCCATTAAGAGGCGGGAAATTCAAAAAGTCACGGACTTATTGACCCCCCCCCCTCCTCGTATCTTCAGCATTATAGAACGACCCCTCATGCACAACTGTCCCTCCAGCTAAACCCTTCTTAGGTCTGCTCTGTTAAACCGAAATTCGACTAATTGTTGACGATAAGTGAGGGGAAAGTGATTCAAATATCTTCTAGATTCCACTTCGAAGTGTATGAAGATTCATCAGTAACTGCAAAGAATATAGAAGGTCTTGAAATGTCAAGGCATTGTAGTTTTAATTAATCGTTCAAAATAAAGAACCTCAGTCGTAGCGAGACAGTTTAAAAGAAGAAAAGATAGTAGATGAGTTAAAAGGTAGCATGAAAAAAAAAAAGACAATGTAGGATAGAATAGAGTACTGAATCCCTAACGGGAGGATATAAATTACAAATCCACAATTTTTAAAAGTTTATGTTTTCTTTAATTTTTTTTTAAATTATAGGATTTAGTAAAGTGACCAGAGCAGTCATCGCAGCTGGACATTTAAATTTGAATTTAAAGCTCGACCTAACCTTAGCTACCTGCATTCGCGCTCTCTTAAGCCACTTAGATTAAGATTCTTAAGCCTCAAGATTAAAGAATCTAATCTTAAGACATCCTGTGAATTTATTGGATGTATTTTAAGTAAATCCCGTTGATAAAAAATTGCCTTCAATGAAGGTATTGAGATACATTATCCAGAATTCTATATTTGGTATCGGTTCCGCTGGCAGTCATTCGTTTCCTTTTGAGTATTATATAAAATTAAAATTATCTTGAGTTTTTTAGTATGAGAAAAAATATTGTAATTATAAGAAATGTGCATATTTCGGTAATCATATCATCTAGAAATAAACGTTTCAACCAACATTTCGAAGTAAAGATGCTACATGTTGAAACGTCCATTTCTTGATGAAATGATTACTGAAATATACACCATTTCCCATAATTACAATATTTTTTCCATACTAAAACTCGCGATTACTTTTATTTTCGAGAATATTAAAAATGAAACGAATAAAAAGTAAAAACTCGCTTCGTGACATAACTGGAAGCGACAACCTTCGGAACTGATACTCTATATTTAACTATAAAATCAATATTTGATTGTTTTTGTTTATTATTTGTAAACTATTTTAAATGTGATTATATTCCTAGTTCTTTGTAGATGTTTTGAACTACCCATTAGTGATCATCACAAAGGAAGTTGTTGAGAATAACGCGTGAACTTTAACCGCCACGATTTGTTAATATTTTGTTATGACTTCCCAGTTTTGTGATCAGTTTAATGGATCGGATTCGGTCGAAAACGCAGTTATGTCAGTTGATAATTGTTTTCCATCGTCAGATATAGTCGATAATAATTCGGACAGAGGATTTCATTGTGGAAATATTAGTTATTATGTGGTGGGTCCCCAGCGGATCCTTGTAATTTTAACCCATCCTGCGAAACTTTACTTTAACGGAGCACTTTATGTGGAATGTATATCAGGAGTAGTTAACATTCACGGTTATTCTTTGAAATATGGAAATGGGCGTTACTTGGTCCTTAGTGGTTATGGACAGAGTGCCATGTGTTTCTCAACAGAGACTGCATCATGTGATTTGCTCATCCATTGTTCCCACGATCTACCTATCGATTATGTTTTGAAGTTTGAAAAATATAAATTGTTTAAAATACCTAGTAATAATAATTATTCTTACTTTGAAAAATTGGAAAACAGAATGGGTTGTATGTTTGACATAAGCTCAGGCGATCGCATACCGCTAAAAATGCAGTATGACCCATCTTTAAGAGCTTTGGCTGGCGATTGTTTTAATTTGAAAGGTAATGCTTATTATTTTTCACAATTCAACCATTATTTAGGTAGTTTACTGATTATTTTGTGTATTTTGAAGTGAAATTCAACATATTTTTGATAATAATTTTGAAAAAATTATTTTTTTTTCTGCTTTTGACATAGACCCTGTGTCTGCCTTCTAATGCTTGTTTACTTTCTCTTATGATAAATTCCTCCATTACTTTGTTACTATATCTGGTACTCTGGTATAACTTATTAAAAAAAAAGCATTACTAAAATGGATGTAATGAATCATTCATAGCATTTTGTTATCAACATAATATTGCAATTGAATGGCTATGATGACTCAGAAAAGTATAAAAACTAATTAAATTGTATACCTGTTTATTTACCCTGGTACCAATATCCTTCAAAATAAGTTGCATGAAAAATATAGAGGCCATATAGTTGCACCATAGTTGGTTCACTTTAATTTTCCTTTTTTACTAAATAATAAGACATGAATTATAGAATATTATTATTTTCATGTCTTTACAACTTGATTACTAATAACCAATCTTTATATTCATCAAAAAAGAAACGTAGATGCTATTCGAAGTAAGAATTGGATCTTAATGGATTAATAGAATGGATCAGAGCTATATAATAACCTGTGCTATGGCATCCCCTATATCAACTCTAAGAAGATAGTCCTCTGATCAAAACCTTTGATGATAATTGCTATGTCATCCTCATAGCCTATCCCTTGGAAACCCGCCTCATTCAGAAGGTGTAGTAGATCATCCACTACCAGGTTCCAGATTAGTAGGGAAAGAAGCCCTCCTTGGGGGCAGTCTGCAGCTGCCTTAATCTTTTGGTGATATTTGCCCATATTAGCCTGAATAACCCTATTCTTTAGCATGGCAATGTCCCATTTGATAAAGTTTGACTTTTGTAGGGCATTGATTAATCTGTGAGTAGGGGTATTGTCAAATACCCCTTCTATATATAGAAATCTGTTTCCACTGCAGAGCATCTTCCTCCTTTTTCACCACTGCATGTAGTGGAAGATCCATGCATCAGCACTGATCCATCTTTGAGATGCTTGTACCTGATAAATCTATCAAGAATCTTCTCTAATGTCTTCAGCATAAAGGAGGAAAGAGGCGATATTATTTAGGTTCAACACATCTCTCCTTCCCTGGTTTGGGAATGAATGTCATGTGAACCTCCCTCCATGCTGTTTCATGAGCGCTTCGCTTTCCTTATGAGGTTGTGATATTCAGTTAGAGGGTGGTATATTAGATCCGTTCAGCAGTCCTTTTTGCTCTATTGAAAAGTAATTTGGTTCTAGATCTTGACTTCTCTAACTGCATATTCCACCAAGGTGCATTGCAGGTTGTTCTACAGTTATTCCAGAAGGCAGTGATATGTACTTTAGTCAGTAGTTCGTTTAAGAGCTCCAGCAGGTAAATTTTAGGAGCCACACAGAGGCATTCTTCAATCAAGTCTTTAAGGTTTGTCCTGAAGCCTTCCTAGTTTGTGTTTCTTGGTTCCTTTAGGTTGCAGACCCTGAGGTTGTGACCTTAAGTTCCCACCTAATGTACTTGTGCCCAGAATGGAAAAACCTTTCGAGACATGGCAGTTTGTAATGTTTATCAGTCTAGTTGACCTGAAACTCAGGGTGGGATTTCAAAGGTAGGCGAGTTACCTTTGTTTATTATGTCTAGGTTATTTGCTAGTAAAAATTAGAGAAGGGGCTCATCTCTGTTGTTGGTGTTATTCCTACACCAGAAGTGGTGAGAATTGACATCCGCCCCAATATATCCCACAGATTCCTGCCTCTTGAGATAACCAACTATACTCTCAAGGCAGATCGATGGGACTTGTTCCTCATGGGGTAGGTAAAGTGAGATTAGGACAACCTCCTGGCCCCCGAAATTGGTCATTACTGGTACAGAATCTCTGTATCATAAGGACCACATTGGAAATAAATATAATTCTATTTTGGCAAGAATGCAGGCTCGGGGCCTTGGGTAGTTAGCTTGAATTAGTTTATATCCCTTCAGCCCCAGTCCAGCAATCCTGCTGTTTTTATTAATCCCTGGCTCTTGTATACGTATAATATTAATGCCATAACTTACCACATACTGCTGCAGAGTTCTGCTGGCTGCCCAGTGGTGGAGATTTATCTGCAGCAGCTTGATGATCATGGCAATGAGGAGGGGATCATTCCCAGGGTGTGGTGGAGTTTCCTCCTTCCCACTCCCCGGGCATGGCAGTGTTCACCACCTGGCACCCCACCCCACGGACCCTTCTGCCTCCGTCCTCCATTCGCTGCTGCCTGGGATCAAGCTTGACAGCGGCAGATGCACTTTGGCCTGAAGTAGACCCGGGTGCGGGGACGCCAGTTGCCGATACAGTCGCACCCCCTCACCACCCACGTCACCCCCACCTCTTCGCCAGTGGTCGCCTCATCCACAGCCACTTTCTGTTTTGGTGTGCCCTTACCTGTAGGTTATGGAAACCATGGTAGATTCTTCCATTCTTTTCTTCTATGACTTTAACCACATACTGCAGTATGGATGCCACCATATACATCCTGTGTTTGTGTGCTTTGCTTCCAAAGACCTTCCATTTGTCAGTCTGCAGGCCCGTGTTCTTCTCCTTCAGCTTTTGTATGCATTCTTTGATGCCTTCCACTGGCCTAGGTATGAATACGACCATCTTTTTGAAACCATCAAGTTCCTCAGGATCTCAAGTTTTCAACAGCACTCCCTCCCACAGGGATATTGCGGACGAACCATTCCTTGGTAGGTTCATCATTACAATTGACCATGAGGGCTCCATTCTGCATGGAGTAGCCATTGAAGAAAAGGTTCAGGGCACAAGAAGAGTAGGGCCCCCAACCTGAGATGGCTGGATGGGGTCAGTGAGGATTTGAGGAGCCTGCTAAATGTTCGGAACACTAATGCCAATGCACTGGACAGAGAGGACTTGGGTAAACTTATCAAGGACCCCAAGGCTCGTTGATGGGCTGTAGAGCCATGAAAGAAGAAGAAGATAAATGAATATGGGGTTCTTCATTGAATCACACAGTGTTTTGTTTGATATTGTCATCTTTTATATTAACATTACTTTTGTTAATTGTCCAAGAAAAAAATATTAATTTTAGTAAAAGTATTTTTATTTTATTGTTAAGTGTTATTTGTTAATTTATTTATGTTTTATTTCTGGTTGTTTATAGTTATAGATCCTAAGGTTATGATCTGTGGAGGTAAAGGTGTTGGGAAATCCACAAGTCTTCAATATCTTGTTAACTCCATGTTAGGAATGTGGTCAGCTGTTGTTATCATTGATTTTGACATTGGACAACCAGACTTTTCATTTCCCGGGTGCATGTCTGTTGTTTTGGTTCAGAAACCAATATTAAGTCCAAATTTCAATAATATTTATCAACCACTCAGGTAATTTAATGTTTATTAAATATATCCATTTAACGATTTGAATTTTATCATGTAAATAGTCATTTGTCTGTTTTGATCATTATTTGAAACAATTTTGAACCAAATTCATTAGATTATGGCCTTATTAACTTAATAAGATTATTATTCATCAGTATCAATAGTAAATAATTTAAGAATTTTAAAAGTTATTTTACAGGAAAAATTATTTAAAATATTTTATAAGGAAAAATACTCTTTTAGGTTTCCGCGGCCTCTATTTATACAAAATAGAATTTACAATATATTCAATTTATAAAGGAAAAATACTTTATAAATTGACTTTGAAGATAAATAGTCCTGAATTGGAAAAAAAGCAACTCGGTTTATTTAATGTTTCTTGATTTTTTTGTTGTTATAATTTGATCAAAAGCAATAAATCCCTTTTCAGTTTTGTTATGTGAGTAGACTTACTTATTTATATGTTTATACCACCTATAATACATATTGGGATCGTGTATATGATGGCATAGCATATTGAGGGAGGGCTCCCAGACAGACCAGTTCAGAACATCATGAATTTGTTTTCTGTCCGGATCAGGTGATTTTTTTTTGTGATGTTGTCAAAATAAAATGAAAAATGAATCTTGACACTTTCCACTCTAGCTATTATGTGTAAAATACTTAAAGTTAATTATCAGGACTGGGGAAAATGACCACATTGGGTTATTGGTGTATTATATTACAATCATTAGATGTGAAATTATGATTTTTAAGATAATCATAAGGTTTTGCCTCAAGCCAGAGAATATTGTGGACTCTTGAAGGGCATGCTTAACTGTTCTAATCGTTTGAAAATGGGTGTCATATGGTTCTTTCAATTTTTTAATATTACTTTGTAAGATCTTTATATTGTTTTAGGTCAATAGTTGTCGGTCATGTTGATCTGAATAAGTGTTTGACAACATATTTTAATGCTGTTGAAGAGTTGCATAAGTTTTGTGTTCTAAATAGAGAGATTATTCATCTGCCTTGGGTAATGAATACAATGAGCTTCATAGAAGGTACATATTTTATGGTTTTTATTTATTATTATCACTATTTTTTATGAGACTTGATTGTATAGTAAACTTCCTACTTTTTTTTTTAATAATTAGTCAAATGTTAGTTATATGAATTTATCTAGTGCATCTTTATAACAAATTAGAAACTTAATTTAGTAACAGAAGAATCTATCTGTAACTATATTTGGGTCAACTATAGACAGATTAGTACCACTGAAAACCTAACAGCCTGCTAGAACTTACACTTAAAGCATTTGTGGGTCTTGCCTCGTTTGGCCACCAGTCATAAACTTTCAATATATGCTTAGGATTTTGTGTCTCTGCCCATTGCAATCATGTTTTCCCTCGTTATGGTTATTTTTCTTCCAGCAGCTTTTCCGTAGGATCCTCGTTACTTATATTGTCGATCAACCTGAGACTTTTGATTTTTAAGGAAATAATTATATTCAGTGCTCTACTTCCCTTGGTATGTCTTCTCCTTTGACTGTATAAATTAATTGTACACAGTATTGTTATTTTAAAAACTTGCTCATTTTTCCTTTGTCTTTGATAATATGATCATTGTCTCAGAGGTATATGTGAACTCAAGTCTAAATAGTGTTTTGTATAGCTCCACTTTTGCTCGCCTGGAAAAAAAAGAAGCTAAAAATATGGCATAATGGCAGTATATATATTTTCTGAGGTAAATTTCATTAGGAGTTTATATAATGCTTCCCAAATAAATGGATCCACTTTCTGGTGCAAAGACCTATTTTTGCAAACTCCTAGTTTTCATTCGTTGTATAATCACCTTAATTTTTTCTGCATTGATGCATTCCCCATCTCCATCATTAATAAGAATGCTTCTATAAATGGTGCTATTGTTTGGAATCAGAACATTTATCTTTTTAATAACGAAACTGAATAAGTCACCCTGGCATCTTTCTGCCTCAGGTCTCTCAAATTTGAGAATTCAAAAAAAAATATCGAATTCCCATCATTTAGACAATATGTCACTCATAGTCGTCGCAACCAAAGGGATTAACTTAAAGAGTGCTCCCGGCTCCCTCAGATTTTTATTAAATAGTTTGGCTCAATTGATACTGTTATTCATTTATTCAATACTTTTATTATATGAGGAATCACATGCTATTAGTGAAAATCAAAATGAGTTTGATATTAGTTAGAATTGGAATAAATAGGTTTTATGAGAGTGCTATATACTCAATTAAAAATAATATATAATGTAATAATTGTATGTGGAGGAAAGAAAGAATAGAGGTAGGAATAATGAAGAAGGAAAATAAAACATACCAGAGGAATGTTGTAATAATTCCTTTGTTATTACATTTAAATAACAAAAATGTTTTTAAATTTAAAAAAATTTAAATAACTATTTATTATTATTATTTGGCTCTACGACCCTTGTATTCGAGTCTTGGCCTGCTCCAGCATCGACCGCCAGTTTTCTCTATTCAGTGCTGATACCCTTCAATTGCGGATATTCAATATGGTCCGGGCGTCCGAAGCTACGCAGTCCTCCCACCGAAGTCGTGGTCGGCCTGCTCTTCTCACACCATACAATCGCTCCCTGAGAACTTTGGCTGGGATTTCATCCTGCCCCATCCTAATCACATGTCCGGCCCCTCAGTCTTGCTAACTTTATAAACTGCACCACATCCAGCTCCTTATAAAGTAGTCTCAGTTCGTTGTTGGGCCGGCGCCTCCACTCTCCATCCACCAAAACTGGACCGTATATTCTCCTAAGAACTCTCCTTTCAAATCTCAGGAGTGAGAGTTCGTGTGCGTGGGTCAGGGTCCAGTTTTCAGAGGCATATGTCAGAACTGGTCAATAACTATTTATTAATATAAAAATTACATAGCCATCTATGTCTGTTTAATAAAGTGAGATCATTAGGCTTGCTCATGTGCAGTTTTATGAGTAAAAATAATTTCCTCAAGCAGATTGTGAGGCATTTAAACTAATGATATACCTTACTGCCTGTCGGTCTGGTCTTATTTTGCAACCAGCTGACACACCCTCATAGGAGTTATTGCATACAATCAAAACACATTTTAGCTGTCAGTGATTGGGTAGTGTGCTTTTAAAAATTGTTAAATTACATTATACACACATAAATTGTATACACAAATGCATACATGTATACAGAGTGTTTTAGAGCTAAGTAGCCAAATTTAAAATTTGAACTAAAAACCTCAAAACAAGAAAAAAAATTTCCTATGAAGGTATATCCACAAATGCTTAAGAGATATTTACACCTAAAGATTTTTATTGTTATGAATTATTTAGACATAGTGAATAAATACAACTTATTTTATTTGTTTCAGCTACTTTATTCATTAAATGTAAACATTTACATTTATAGTTTGTACAAAGATATTTGCTTAAGCATTAAGACAGGCTGGAACATTTTTGGAATCTCTTAATAATTATTACTATGATTTTTCTGAAGATATTCCACTACAACAGAGAAGAAAAATGAGGTGTCAAATAAATAGTTGTCTTGCATATTACAGAAGAGGTCCACGACAATGGCTAAATGTTAATGAACACTATCAATGGATTGGCCATGCAGGACCTGTGGTTTGGCCTACACGCTCTCCACGCCTGACACCACTGGATATTTTTGTTTAGTTGAAGAAAGATCCCGAGCCTCTCTTAATGGGCAAGGAAATCACATTGAACATTTCATATGAATGCTAATGTTCACATTTAATAAATAAAGTAGTTGAAACAAATAAAATAAGTTTTATTTATTTACTATGCCTAAATAATTTATAACAATGAAAATCTTTAGGTGTGAATATCTCCTAAACAAAGGGTTTGTGGACATACCTCTGTAGGATATTGTTTTCTTGTTTTGAGGTCCCTAGTTCAAATTTTCACTGTGGCTACTTACCCCTGAAACACCCTGTATAGTCGAATGTTGATGAACTTCGCTTCTAATTATAGAATACTATATTATATGTCATCTTTTTACAGGATTTAGCCTTCCGATCATTTCTAAAATCAACTTTCTGTTCAGCCCAACACATGTTCTCGAAATAAAAAGCTTGACAGAACCCAGTTTAAATGTCCTACCGCTGACTCCAGGAAATATGAAAAAAATGATTGAGTTTTCAATTCAGCAGTGTAATTTTCCACATTTTGAAGATAATCTCAGGGTGCCGGATAATTATTCATTATCATCTATACCTGCTCTAAAATTGAATAATCCTATGTAAGTGCTTTCACAATTTATTTTAATTTATTCTCTCACGCCACTGGTGGTCAAAACTATTGTACATACCTAATCAACTTTTTTATTTAATGTATAACAAAATTTCAATATAATTACAATTTTCCCCACCTTCCATTGGTGTTTAATACCAGTGATGTGCCTTCAGCTTGGCCCTCATTCCTGGGGAAGAATCTTAGTTTGGGGACCTCAGGCAAATTGTAAATATCGTAATTATGGTATGAATGTAACCAATTATTTTATTTTTAGACTTTACTTTTATTACATTTTCGCATTTATTTTGTTTTTTATACCGCATGTATATATTTGTATTACATATATTTATTTTATTTTTGTTTATGTTATTTTTGTTTTGTTTTTTGGAATGATTGTATACCTACATAGCACTATTACTTATTGCCCACAAGTGGCAGATTGTAATAATTCAATAACAAATTTTTTTTTTAATTACAATTTTTAGAAAATGAATCAGCATTATTAAAATATATTTATTTGTGGAAAATATTGTTTGATATTTAATTATATCCTTTTATATTACAAAATTAACAAACAAACACACTGCTATTCCAATTAAAATTATTTTAGTAGCTTGTTCTATTCACATTGGAATTATGGGATTAATTTGCTTATTTTTTTAAATTCCTCTTGGTTCTTAACCAACAGCTTAAATTTATGAAGTTTTATTTCATTTTCCTATTCGCAATCTGGTTTATGAGTAATTTATTCATGATTTATTTTTCTGAATCTTTGACCAGTCATCCTAGCTTCCATTATTTTTTTTGGGTTTTGTCCTCATGCATTTTGCATGTGTCAGAACCACTTCAGTTGTCTATGGTTTTCATTCAGGTTATGTCTCACATGTCTGACTTTTCGATAACAGCTCTCGGTAACTATGTAAGAGTTGTAGGAATTAAATTCTAGTATTAATACACTATTTAAAACAAGAGCCAAACAACCTCAAAAAGGTAGGGTATACATTTTTTAGTGGCACCCCAGAAATATGATACTAATCTAGAGATACTCAATTACAAACTGATTTCTTTCTGGTCGTGTATTGTCATCTAGCAGCCTCCTGTTTACAGGATGTTACCAAAAGGCACTAGAAAATGTTTTATAAGTACCTTAAACTATTTAAGGACTTGCCTTTGATACTAATACCACTAACTCTGTGCAGATATTTAAAAAAATAGCACTCCAGAACATGCTTAAGCCTCATTAAAATACAACCTGATGTCTTTTTTGAGCTCTGGTCAGAAGAAGGCCACATATATGGTGCCTGGTATTTAATTTTATTTCTGTCAGTTTCCTCGTCCTGTTTCACATTCACTCCCTCACTATTGGGCGCTACAGTCCTTGCGGTACCTGGGCTTCTGCCACCATTCCTCCTCCAATTTCTTGCCCCAGTTCTTCTCAAATTTTTCTCCGAATCCTCCATTTACCGACACCAGGTTCTGCCCCTTTTTCTTTTTTCAACTGGTGCACCATTCAACATAATTTTAGGCAGCCTGTAGGGCTCCATTCTTTCCATGCCCCCTAACCATCTTAGCCTTCTCTTAATAGCACAGAGGATATCAGACTCACCATAAAGTTCCATCAATTCAGCATTCCTTCTCTCTACATGTGCTCTTCTTTGACAGGTCCAAAGACTTTTCTCAGGACTCTTCTCTCCCAAACCAGAAGAGATCTGTTTTGCTTGGTGAGAGTCCACATTTCACTGTGGTACATTACTACTGACTGAACAATTGTTTCATATATAAAAAGCTTTGCCTTCCCAGAAAGACTTTTGTATCGTGGACCTTTTTTGCAGGGCATAGAAACGTCTGGCTCTTCCTACCATTCTGCCCTAATTTAAACTTCTAAATCGTTGCTCTCCGTCACTACTCCTCCGAGATGCCTGAAAGTACTACACCTGGAACATGTTTTTTGTCCAAGTCAACAATATCTCTACTCTCTCTAAAAATAATGTAGTAAATGGTACCACGGGGGGTTCGTCCTTATGCTCCTAGTGGCAACCCCTAGTCCATGTTTCCTTGTGAATGTTTTTGTGGGGGAACATAGTGGTCCCCATACCTTCATATTTTTTATAACTTTTATGACTCAACAACTCTGAAGCCATTGTCTTTGTTGTCTCATGCCTTCTATGCTGCCCAATCCTTGCCTATCTGGCATTAAAAGTATATCCTTGGTATCATACTGCAGTATCTTATCGTACATCTTGGTTAGCTGGGCATAGAAAGTTTCCTTGTTTATTTCTTCTGCATCTTCACATGGGGCATGTGCACTAATCAATGAAATATTGTTATGAATTTATATATGGAGAGTTAATTTAAAATTTAATTTAATTCTACATTGACTTTATTACAAAAATTTAAATTATTACACAACAGTTTATTAAACTTTAGATATTTTATCGAACACAAAATCCTTAGCTCCGTGGGTTCAATGACAATTATTTTAATTCGGAATAAAAATTTTTTTTAAAATGATTAACACAATTTTTACAGTACGATGACTTAAATAAACACTTACATGTATATCATCACATCTCTGTCCCAAAACTCCTTCATAAAACAGCCTCTGAATCACAATATAATCCAATTCCTCTTGAGAACCCGGCTTCCATTCATATAGTTGATAACTTGAAGATTCTCTATCTCCAGGACGCCCAAACGCTGACTGCGTAACTTGGGAGGTCCTCTTCCCTGGACACCCCTTCGTTGAGTGGGTTGAAATATGGTGGGATCTTGCCGGTAGTTGGCGGCAATGCCATTTGTATTACATTCAAATCAATCATACACATAAAAATTGTCTTTTATTTGAACAAACTCGAATATAAAATTGACAGATAATTATTTAATAAGATTTAGAATTATTTTTATTTACTTAAATAAATCCTCATAAATTCATGTCAACTCAATAGTGATTCACGATCGAAACACCAAACATCGATAATTTATGGTTTATTATTTAACCCATTTTGAACCTCAACAGTATTGTAGAATCTATCCTTTGATCTGATTCCGAAGATCCTGTCATAAACGCAGTTGTACCCTAGCGATACTTTTCTTTATCATAAACCCTGCGTTCTCTTTAGAGCCACTATTTATTAATAGATAATTCTCAAGCGTTAGCATTTCAGTATCTCATTCTTGTAGTGCTACCAAATCTAGCTCACCTCATATTGCTCCAGCACTGATTCCAACATTCTACTCGCTCCCGGCTGTAATATACTCAGCACATTCCAGGTACAGATTTTAAGCCCATGTTTTTGAAAGTTCTTCTTCCTTCTTGTGACCCCTCCACTACACTTTTAAATGTCTTATCAGGAGTAGAAAAGACATTAAACCACAAGAAAAAACGTACACTTTTAAAAGGCTAGGGTAATTATTATATAAACAATTTCTGCACTAATTTTGTCCGCCAATGTAGTTCGAAATGCATTAAAATGTTTTTGAATAAATTGATTTTATTTATGATAATTTATTCATGATAGTACATGTCTCATATAAAACTTATCTGTTCCCTTTCTATTATGTTATTTAAACAGTAATAGTTAAAAATTGTATTAGAACACTACAAAATATATAACAGTTAAATTTTGTAATTTTTCTTCATTATCTTCCTGACATGCCATTTCTAGCAATGAGGAGCCTCTACACAATGCAGCCACTCTGCCTGGTCTCTGCTTATCTGCTTCATTTGGTTGAGGAATTTGCCTCTTCTACTTCCAATCCTCTGCATGAACTCCTGATATAAACTCTGGGACGCCATCATGGTGTCTTCTCAGTAGGTTAAACAAAACTTGTTTTGAGTTCACCTACTTCCTGCTGCTATCTTATACTTATGTTTCCAATACGATCCCTCCTAGTTTTCCCCACTTCTACATGACTATAATGCCTGTCTAACACTATCCAGCTTTCTCAGCCATACATGAGAATAGGTGGGTATACAACTTATATACAACTTATATATACTTATATTCCTACCATATACTTCCTGAAAGAGCTTTAGGAGGGCTTTAAGGAGTTGTATTTCTCCATATTTTAGACATTCTGAAGTGATGCCATCCTTCGATTGAAATAATTGCCACCTTAGAGTGAAATTCATAGGTAATTCCCACTTGCTTTTCGTATGTACAGGGGTCGGCAACCTTTTGAGTCGAAAGAGCCAAAAATTACAATTTGCAAAAATTTTAAAGAGAATTTTTTCTTGTCAACAATGAATAGTACTCGCATAAATAAAGATTTTTTATATAAAAAAACTAATCTATTTATTCATAAGAAAAAATATCTACTTCTCGTATAAGTAGTGTTTTTCACAACAAATTAGATAATAAACACAGGGCATATATCACTTATTATTTAAGTAAAAAAGTAAAACATTTACTTTCAACACTAACTTGTACTTCAATAACAAACTACTGAGCAAACAAATTCAATGGGAACGTTGGCTTATTCAAGTAGAAAGTAGAAAATTTTACTATGACTATTTTAAAACTTTACTAAACAATGTAACTGGTACTTATAAATATAAAAAATAACAACATACATTT
Source organism: Troilus luridus (assembly GCA_964056705.1). Lineage (NCBI taxonomy): Eukaryota > Metazoa > Arthropoda > Insecta > Hemiptera > Pentatomidae > Troilus > Troilus luridus. Next base: position 170,279 of record CAXKTH010000109.1, read on the forward strand.
GGTTAAACAACTTCAATGGGAGCGCTGGCTTTGCATGGTTTTAGAAAGTTTGGATAAAAATGGGTCATAACTTGTTGTTTTAAGTCTCATACTGGACTCTAAATTTTCATTTGTTAGTTGGTTTCTTACTTTACTTTTAATTATATTCATAAAAAAGAACGCTTGCTCGCACGGATATGTCGATCCGAAAATAGTCAGCACTCCAAATGCCAACTTCTTCTCCTCACTGTAGCAATCTGGACGACTATTCCATGCATCAAATATAAGTGCCTCAACTCGCGGCATTTCTTTTAATGCCGTCCACTTTTGTTGCGTTACAACTCTTCCAACTTGCTTTTCAACTCCGTAAATTTTCCACTCCACAAAGCTTTACTTTTTAAATCTATCAATTGCATTTTTAGAGATCCAGTATCAATTCCATATGGCTTAAGGTGGATTCCGTTACTATTTGTGTTGAGAGGATTTACTATGAATGCTAGAGTGGTTTTGTTGGTTTTGAATTGGTCAAATCTGTCAGCAAATTCATCTTTAATTTTTTTTATAACTGTGGTGAAGTAATTCGTGTCAACAGTTGCTCTGATTTTATCGCATTATTGCTTTAGAAATTGCAAATGAAGTAATTTACCGCTCTGAATATCTTCTGCAAAAATAATTAATTTTTCTTCAATACAAACCAATTCTTCTACCAAAATAAAGGCTGGGTTTCCCTTTCCTAGCAGTTTTAGATTCAGCTCATTTAATTTCGAAGTGATATCCACCATAAAGTAAAATTTTTGCAACCATTTGTCGTTCTCTAATTCAGGGTGATTAATGCCTTTTTCATATAGGAATGTATTTATTTCATTCAAGCACAAAGCAAAACGTTTCAACACCTCACCTTTGGAAAGCCATCGCACTTAATTGTGGAGAAGGAGGTCGGAAACTGATTCTCCATTTCGTTTAAGAATTCTTTAAACTGACGATGATAGAGTGGTTTTGACAAGATGCTGTTAACAATCTTGATTACCAAATTCATGACCTCAACTATTTTGGCCGGAAATGTTTAGGCACAAAGCGCTTGTGGGTGTATTATGCAGTGAAACGTAAGAATTACGAACATATACCTGATTTATTTTACTCTGAAGAATCGCTGTTGCCCCTTTATTTTTTCCTGTCATACTTCTGGCTCCATCAGTTGCTGTTGAAACAATTTTATTTAAATCGATCTTATTGTCTTCAAGGCATTTTTGCACGACATTCGATATATCTTATCCTCTAGTTTGTCCCGATAGCGGTAGCAATCCTAGAAGTTCTTTTGGACCTTGGGAAGACATATACCTGACAAAAAGGGCAACTTGTACCATGTCTTTTATGTCGCAAGACTCATCTATAGCAAGTGATAAGCCAGCAGAAAGTTGAATATCTTCCACCTGCAAAGATTTTACATTTGAAGACATTTTACCTATTCTATCTTTTACTGTTTTAGCAGATAGTGGCAAATCTTTGATTTTTTTCAAGATTTCTGGTTTGTTTTTGAAATCACGAAACAGTTCTTCAGATGCACGTATAAAGCAATCTTTGACATACTCACCATCTGTGAATGGTTTGCCTTTTTTTGCAATTTCAAGTGATACCGCAAAGGTTGGCAGATAAACATTACTTGTAGATTACGTACAGTTACGTAACATGGAACTTGATTGCTGTTTTTGTTTTTGGAGCTCAACAGATTTTTTTCGTTCTTCGCTGGCTGGATATTTACTAGCAAATTGAGTATGTTTTTTAGTGAAGTGTCTCTCTAAATTTGATTTCTTATTGCATATGAAATTGCATTGATCTGAGTTGCAAATGAAATCGAACGACTGCGTCCAATCCCGATTGAATTCTCGATGCTCTTCTTCAGTTTTTCTCTTTTTTTTTGTAGGTGCCATGCTTGCGGTGAAGCTGTAATAAAGAATTTTAAAAATTATTATTTAGGTATCCATAACAGCAGATGGCAAGTTTTGCAATTATTTACTATGTCAACATGAATGAATGAATGAATGAATAGCCTTTATTGCATGACATACCAAATAATTAGCAAGAATATTTACAATAGTTTTAATATTTACAATATATTTATACAAAATGTACAGAAAAGTCTATTTTCCTTTATTCTCTGTTCATGCAGGCCTTCCCTGTGAGGGGAGTAGTGGTCTACACATCTCAGGAGACCATTACTGGGAAGCGGGGTTCGTGTCTTTCCATTTTTCTTTCCATTGTTCTCTATCTCTTGCTAATTTCCTCCAGAGTGGTCCAGCCCTTTCCCTCAGGTCATCACTCCATCGTTTCAGTTGTCTCCCTTTCTTCCTTTTTTTATCATAGGGTGTCCAGTTTGTGCATCTTAAGGACCATCTGTCATCACCACATCGCTGCAAATGTCCTGCCCATTTCCATTTTAGTTCTTTTGCATGGACTGTGGCTTCTTTAAGATTTATTTTTCTTCTAATGTCCGTTGTTCTTATACGGTCTCTTTTCCTTATATTTAAGATGCTCCTAGAAATTGAATTTTGCCAAACTTGAATCTTCTTCTCCATTCCTTTTGTCAATGACCATGTCTGGCACCCATAGGTGACAACTGGTAGTATACAACAATCAAATATTATTTTTTTCATATGTATGGGGAAGTTGCCCTTCATTACTGCTTTTAAAGTCCAATATTTATTCCAGCCAAGCGCTGTCCTTCTCTGGAGCTCCTTTGCTGTTCTATTACTGAAGGAGACAAGTTGACCCAGATAAACATACTCTTCAACATATAACAGATTGTTATTTCCAATTTGTACTGGTTTCTTGTCACTATTCGTCATAATAAAAGTTTTATTGTAGTTTGGGAATAAACCTATATCTGCACATAAATTTATAAGTCCCTGAAGCATCGTCTCCAGCTCGCCCACTGACCTGGCAATGAGGACAACGTCATCTGCAAACCTTAAATTGGATAGCCTTTTCCCATCTATGTTTATACCCAAACCCTCCCAATTCTGGCACCAGAAAACAAGTTCCAGAACTAGTATGAACAATAACGGAGAGAGAGGGTCGCCTTGTCTTACTCCTTTCTCCACAGGAAATTTTGCCCCTTGTCGCTCTGATTCAATGTAAGCTTCCATGCCTGTATACAATTCTTTTATAATTCTTATATATTTTCCTTCAATTCCTATCCTCTTTAGAGCTTTGAATATTCCTGTGTGGAGCAGTCCATCAAATGCTTTTCTGAAATCCAGGAAGCATAAGTATAAAGTAAAATCATATTCTTTAGACTTCTCAATCACCTGGTTTAATGCCTGCAGATGGTCTGTAACAGAGTAACCCGTTCTGAAGCCTGCTTGCTCTGCTGAAATAAATTCCATTATTTTTTTTGTTAATCGTTGCTTTAATATAGAAGTAAATAGTTTTCCCATGGCTGAACATAGTGAAATAGGCCGATAGTTGTCCAAGCAGTCTTTGTTCCCTTTTTTATGCAGTAATATAATTTTTGCTTCTTTCCATTGGTCTGGAATTTTTTCTTGCTCCAGTATAAGGTTAAAAAGATTAACAAGCTCTTTTGCCAGTGGTTCTGCTCCTGCTTGAATTATTTCATTTCTTAATCCATCTGGTCCTGGGCATTTATTTTTCTTTAATTCTTTTATTGCCTTAGATACTTCTGAAAGGAGCACTGGTGGAACTGGTTCTTCTCCCTCACCTCTTTGGGTTCCCAAATCAGTCTGGGCTTCCTGAGGGCTGCTATACAACCTTTTAAAATATTCTGTGGCCACATCTAACATTTCTTTTCTATTTGTTATTTTCTCTTTTTTAGAATCTTTTAATGAATGCATCCAAAGTTTTCCAGAAGCTAGTTCTTTATGCATCTTTTTTGTAGATCTGTTGCTGGTAAGAATATCATTAATAACATTAGTTTTATAGTTCTCAAGATCCCTGTTGATCAGTTTCCTGATTTCTTTATTTAAAATTGATATTTCTACCTGGGTTGATGATTCTTCCTTCTTCCTTTCTGCTCTAGTCCTGAGGAGATCAATAGTTTCTGTTGTAAGTTTTGATACTATATTTTTACTTTTATCATCTGCACTTCCTGCCCCTAATGATTCATTTAAAGTTGATACTAAGTTGTTATATACTTGTTGCACATTTTTACTTTTTTCGTGATTATCTTGTTTCAGTCTTTTACTGAAGTTATCCTGAAATTTTTCTATTTGTTGTATATTTCTCAAAACAGGGAATCTGTTTGCTATTTTGAATGGTCTTTGTTTTTTAAATTTTCCTAACTTAAGTTCTGCTTTAATCATGCGGTGGTCGGTATTAAAATTAAAATCTTTTATTTCTAAATTTTTTACTAGGCCTATTCTATTGGTCATGAAATAGTCTAATTCAAATGTTTGACCTTTAGGGGAAAGCCAAGTCCATTTATTCTTAGTTTTATTGTTGAAAAAAGTATTACAAATACACAGATTATGCGCAAAGGCAAAATTTACTAGACGGATACCTCCTTCATTTCTTGTGCCAAAGTTACTTTTTCCCATAATCGCTTCTTCCCCATTCAGCCTCTGACCTATGCGACCGTTGAAATCTCCCATCACAACAATGCAATTATTCTTTCTCTTCATATCCATAACTGTTTCCTCTAATTTATCATAAAATTTACATTTTTCCTCTTGAGAGGAATCCATCGTTGGGGCATGAACTTGAATTATAGTTAAGGACTTACTGCATGATATTTTCAATACAAGTACACCTATACGACAGTTTACTTCAATAAAATCAAGTATATTTTTATTGTATTTTTGACAGATATAGAATCCAGTCCCATATTGCCCTTCTTCGGCACCTGTATGAACAAGAATGTTTCCTGATTTCCTTTCAAGTATGGCTGCATGCTTACGCCTTATTTCTGATAGTCCTATCACTTCCCATTCTATTTCTTCCACTGCCTCTTCAAACTCCACTAATGATTCTTCACTCAACATGGTCCTAGTATTTATTGAGCATATCCGTATTAGGTCCTGGTCATTCCTTGGGGCTCTAGACTTCTGCGATTGCTATGGCTTTAAGGGATCTGGTGATCTAGAGCTATTTCCAGATGTGTTTTTGTCTTCTGCCTGGGTAACTTTAGGGTAATATCTCTCTAAACTGTTACTTCTATTACTGGTTTTTCCTAGTTTGCTGGGTTTGAATAATTTCCGTCCTGGTGTCTTTGTTGTAGGGGTTACTTGACCTTCCTCTGGTGAACTCTCATTTGCCCTATTTCGTTTGCTTCTTGTACTATCTTGTGTTTGCAACTCTTCTAAAGATATGAGCTTTCCATTTAACAAAAGTTTGTCCCATTTCATTATTACCTTTTGACCACTTTTCTTAAAATTCAGTAAGTATGGAAATAGCTTCTTCCTAACCATTCTAATTTCATAGGGCAAGTCCTCCTTTATCCTAATTCCATTATATTCTTCTTTCCCATTCAAGAGTTTCTTCTTTTTAAGTATGTCATTTCTTAAAGCTGCAGATGTTAGACCAATACGGATGGGAGTAGATTTTTCTTTGTGATTTAAAATATGTACAAAATTTACATCATACTTTCTAGCCTCAATACCAATTGTCTTACATATTTCTATGAAAGCCTCAATTATATCATGAGAAGTTGTTATTTGCAAACCAAAAATTATTAGGTTATTTCTCCTTCCTCTCTCGCTTTCTTTCTTTTTGAAAAGATTATAGTCTTCTTTCAGGGTTGATACCTCACTTTTCAAATTTTCTAAATTGTTCTCTAATTTCATTTCCATATTTGTTATTTTTGTTTCCAACGTATCCAATTGGTTTAGCTTCTCAAGAATTTCTTTTAATTGTGTTCAATTATTTACTATGTCAACATATACCTAAGTAAATACATATGAGAAGCTGGGGCATAGTGAAATATAATTTATCAAAAAACATTTTAGAACGATATTTCCTTTTTGAAAGGATGTAAACTGGATTGAATTTATCTAATAATTCCTTCACTTAATGAAACCTATTTCCAGTCGTTAGTGCCATACAACTTTATTATATGGAGACGTTTCGACTATATGTCATTTTCCATCCATCTAAGAACTTCTTTAACATCTAAGAAGAGTTATAAGTCAACTTTTCTCTTTTGTTATTATTCATTGTCCTTTGCTAAAAATTTTTTTCTTGGTGGTCCATTGTCCTCCATGGTCCTTCTGTTGAAGAACAAGGAACAGTCAGATTTGATTTATTTGTCTTGAAGTTGATTTACCTGTCGGACCTATTCTAAACTGTAAGTAGTTTTTCGCACATTCAAACATTTTTAATTTATTAACCAAGCCTTTACTGTGATTAATAGACATGTTTTTTTTTTAATTTTGGTCCAGAATAATGGTTATTTCAAATGTTGACATAGCCCGAGCCGATGCCTTGGCCAGAGAAGGCCGGAGCTTGGGGTAGCGAACTCTACCATTCACGATGCACTCCGGCGTTTCCGGGAGACTGATAACTACGAAAGGAGGGCCGGCAGTGGGCGACCAAGGGCAACAACGGCAGGAAACGATCGATTTATTACGCTGTCGGTATTGAGAGACCGACTTTTAATGGCTCCTGAGGTCCGGGAAAGACTTGAAGTGGCTCGAAATACACGTGTAAGTGCAGACACAGTGCGGCGGAGACTGAGGGAGCATGAACTCATATCAAGGCGACCCGCGACAAGGCCCCAACTCCTGGAAAGGCATCGAAGAGAAAGGCGATTATTTGCTGATCAGTATTCTCATTGGACTCTGGAGCAATTGGGAACTGCTTTATTCACAGATGAGTCTTGATTTGGTCTATACCACTTAGACGGTCGAGACAGAGTGTGGCGACGACCAGGGGAGCAATTTGCTCAATGTACCATTCGTGAATCACGGTCTTTTGAAAGGAGGTCAGTTATGGTTTGGGGTGGAATTAATATCCACACCCGGACTGAACTGATTTTCATAAATAATGGGGCTCTGACTGCTCGGAGATACATCGAGGAAGTCCTCCTAGCGAGTGATCCCATTTGCTCCATTTATTGGTGAGCAATGCAGGATAATGCTCATCCACATACCGCCAGAATTGTTACCGAATACTTGGAGCAAGTGGAAATCACAGTTCTGGACTGGCCTGCACGATCTCCCGATATGAATCCCATAGAACATTTGTGGGATAATTAAGGGAGGCGTGTTAGACGCCGTCATCCTCCTCCTAGTGACTTAAATCAGCTCCAAATTGCTCTTCGAGAAGAATGGGATGCTATGGCGATGGAGTACGTACAGAATTTAATTTCTTCGATGCCTGACAGGGTTAGAGCCCTTCGCCGTACCAGAGGGAGTAATACCCGCTATTAGAATTACATAAATTGTCAGAAAACCTAAGAAAAATGAAGAATAACGTTTTCTAAAAAATGTGTTCATTTATCATTTTTTCTTTATTTTGTACATAATCAATAAAAATTATTCACTTTTGGCAGATTTTGTTTAAATAACCTATAAATTAACAAATGCTTACCATAAATTAAAAAGATTAATACATATAAATATATATTTAACAAAATTATAAGACCAAATCTAAGTGTCCGGTTTTTTTTGCTGTTGAGTGTATATTAATTTTTACTTTTAGGGGACAAAAGATCAAAGGTATTTTAAAAGATTGTTCAATATTTGGTTAAAAAATGTTCATTTTTTTGTATACACACCATTATGTTGTAATATTAACCTCTAGGGACTCTGAGATTGACTCTGAGAGGTTTACTTAATACTATGGTAGATCACCCGTTTGTTTTAGTTAAGGAAGTTTTTGTGATATACTTAAATCCAGTCTTTATAATTTAATTAACATTTATATTTTGTTTATTAGTGACCCTAGGAATAAATTTAAATGTACATGTATGTCTGTGTGTGCACGCGTGTGTTTGTGTATGTGAATGTAAAGAAAAGATTTACTTATACATGTTTTCTTTGTTTCTATTTATTGTTTCATTATTTTAGATTTATTCCTCCCAGAGCTTCTAGAGAAATCATGATATCTTTGCATATGATTTTTAGAGGAATATTAAGAGAATCGTGTATTACAACTGTTTCTCTTGATTATAAATCTCAGTAAGTGTTCATAAGATTCATTTACATTTTTTTTTTAACTTTTCTTCTTATGATTTTCTATTATGTGCCAACTGGGCAAAAGATTAATTACATTATTCTAGGATTGATGATTATAGTCCAAATGAACAGTGGTAATTGATAGATGGTACCATATCACTTGTACACTGTTTAATAATCTCGCTGAAGGCAGCTGTTGGCAAGGCTATTAATATTTATTGTATCGATTCATTCCCACAGTTTATTAATAGTGGAGAGTTACATCCAAAAAGGAACCATATTAAATAACTCATAAAATTAATCGAATTTTTGCATTCTGTATTTTTAAATTATTATATAAATTCTTGCTACTGGCCCCAATCACAGAAAAATACTGATTCCAAAATCCATCCATATATACTTAGGACCTAACACTGTCAACCTCAAAATTGACAAAAACTTTATGTATTTCCTACACCTACAAACACATCATCAATGAAGTTGACCAACAAGACATGGTCCATCCCGGAAGTTGAATATAAGAAGAATAATAATGACCGTGGAAGCCTACGTGAACTTTTACCTGCTTTTGTTTTTTTCCATTTAAACCCTGTAGACTATTGTCAACTCCTGATTCTACAAGGTAAGAACCATTTTTAACTTATTAACTATGTTTAACTTTTTATTTACCAATAACTTCCATTACCCATTAAATTAATCATTATCCATTCTCCACTGCTCCTGTCCATGGGTTTCAAAACATATTGCTACATCATTTATTTCATTACTTGTTTCTTTTACTACTCCCCTTCATCTTTTATTTTTTTATAACACCATAAGGTTTCATTACTTGTTTATAATCATATAAAGTCTGGCCAGAGACACTGACGTATCCACATCGCTCTCCCTTAATCCCACTTGAAGTTTTCTTTGTTTTTATTTCTCTCGTAGTGCAATTCTCTTTTTTGTTAGTAGTTTAAATATCTTTATTATTATTTATTGTTTATTAAATCGATCTTTCCTGCCTGCCTGTGAATATTTAAAGTGATTATAAGTGATCTTCAGTGAATTTTTTAATCAACGTTAGAAGTCAGCGTTTGGACGTGTGTCACTATCTACACTAATCTCCGAAGCCCAGAGGATTATAGCTTACCGTTTTCTGTAAGTTATTGTTATTCTTCGTTATTATCAAATAATCACAATTATTATCAAATCATCTATCTGTAATTCGAGTATATCTAGAGAAGACAAAAATAATTTATACTGCGAAAAATGCCACCTCATTTATCACGCCTGTTATTGTGATATTAATGGAAAAGAATTGGAGGTTGTCAAAAATAAAAAAAATTGGCTCTGCCATAATTGGGACCAAGCTAAAAAGCCTGGACCCCCGTACGGAAAAAAAAGTACCCCCACTAGGAGTCTAGAAAATAAAGTATCTGAGCCGTTTCCAAGTGAAATATTAGACGCGGTCAATAAAATGCATAACGGATGACCCACGACCACCTCCAGTTATAGCCAGGTTTGTCAGGCAGTCGATGCGAGATGACCTGATTCAGAGAAGGAAGGTAAAACGAGACTTCTCAACTCGAGATTTAGGCTGGGAGGAGAATGATTTCCACCGTGTTTACCTCGGTGAAGAAATGACTCTTGCCAACAGACGGCTGTACTGGTTGGCCCGAAAGAAGAGAGCTGCAGGGAAGCTGAAGTATGTCTGGTTCACCAGTGGCAGAGTGCGGTTCCAGGAATTTATTGGAAGGATGACGGCCACCCAGTCATTTATATCGACCAACCATCCAACCTAGATGTATTCTGCTGACCATACGGCACCCGTTCGCGGTTTATTGGCTTCATTTTGGAACTTTCACCGGTCCTCAGTAAAATATTTTCCTATTTTCTTTATAATTACTAATATTTTTTTTAAAAAGTTTCTGCAATGCTTTTTCCTTTTAATTCTTTAAATTTTACATCACAATCGGCTAACCTTGGATTTATTGTAATTTTAAAGGCCCCTATTGTAATTTTAATTTTTACATCAGTTCATCTATTAAACTACTCTTTTCTTTTAGCATCTTCCCTTCTCATTCTGATAATTTCCCGATTACCAATCCCTTATGTCTAATCTCCTGATTTATTGTCAAGTTAATTCCCATTTCTTACCTGGCCATTTCGATGAATTTCAAGAATATTTCACCCACAACTTTTACCATATTATTGCAGTCTCCGAAACTTGGCTTAAACCACATATCCCTACCTCCTCTATCACCCTACCTGACTATATGTTTCTCCGCCATGACCGCGTTAACCGGACCGGTGGAGGCGTTGGTCTTTATGTCCATCAAACCCTAAAAGCTCGAATCCTTGAATCCTCTCTTCCATCTGATGTCCCTCATATTGAATTCCTTTTTACTGAAATATCCTGTAATAGCCCCCTGCTCCTTTATGTAGTTGTATACTGCCCTCTTTTAGTGCCTTTTGACTCTACCCTTGAATCTATCCTTTACAATTACATTCCCTTCTACAACCATGTGGTATTTCTGGAAATATTTCTGGCGATTTCAACACCAGTCTCCTTGCTAAATCAAATGACTCTCTACACCTGGAAAATCTCTTCCACTCTCTGAATCTTTCCAATGTTCCATTTTCTCCTATCCATCATACTCACCAATAAGAAACACGGTTAGATCTGTACGTCATCAATTCTCTTCAGAAACTACTCTCCTCTTCTTAATTGCCTGTCCCGTTTCTAAAACCTTTACCTTTCGCAACCTAGATGCTATCAGTCGTGAAAACATCTTGCCTACCCTTGAATCCCTGAATTGGAGCAAAATTTATTCCTGTCCCACTATTGATTCCATGGTTGGCACACTTACCTCCTATGTTATTAGTATCCTAGACACCCATGCTCTCCTCAAAATTACAACCTTCCGTCAAATGCCTGCTCCTTGGATGGGTCAAAACATAAAAGAACTGCAGAGGAAGCACGACACAGCTCGCAGATGCTACAGACAGACCAGGGGGACCGACGATTATCAAGTGTTCAGGACTCTTAGGCGCAACTTAACGCAATCTACTATCAGGGAGGCAAAATCCAAATACTTTCGTGAAGCCCTTTCCTCTGTGCCTGATCCTAAATCTAAATGGCAAATCCTTCGGAAACTCTCACTTTGTAAATCCCCTTCTCCTGTAGTCTTTCTGGTTTCACCTGATGAATTGAACACACATTTTTTGTCTTTCTCTACTAACTCACGATCTACTTCTCCTACTTTCTCAATAGCCCATCATTCAATCATAACAACTTTTATTTCCCCGTCATTTCACCCACTGACCTTATCTCCTCCCTATTGAAATCCCACTCTAATTCCATAGGTTCTGACGGCATTCCCATCAAATTGTTTAAAAAATGCATCCCCGAAATTCTACCTGCTCTTATCCCTACAAAATGCAGTTTTCCCTTCCTCCTGGAAAAAAAGTAATAGTCCATCCTATTAACAAATCATCCAATCCCTCAAACCCAAATGATTTCTATCTCTATACTCTCCAACCTTTCCAACCCCTTGAAAGAATAGTTCAATCCCAAATGTCAAACTTTCTGGAACAGTCCAAACTCCTTGATCCACTTCAATCAGGATTCCATCCCGCCCTTTCTACACAATCTGCCCTTGTTAAAATCACCACTGACATACATACTGCCATGGAGGAAAAAAAACTAACAGTACTAATTCTACTAGACTTTTCAAAAGCTTTCGATTCGCTGAACCATTCCATCCTTTTCTCTAAATTAAAATCTCTTTTCTTTTCCAACAGTTCCATACTCTGGGTCCAAGCTATCCTCTCGGATAGGACTCAAGCAGTCTCCATCCCAAATCAACCCCTATCCTCTTCCCTACCACTGAACGCAGGAATGGCTCAGGGTTACTAGGGTTACTACCAGTGTGTGGAGTGTGAGGAGGAATTCTGCACAGCCTTCTCCAGCTCTTCTACCAACTGTGCTCTTCTGCTCTAATGGCTTGCTTCTGCTGTCGACTCTTCTCAAAATCCTTCCTCACCTCTTCTTCCCGCTTCTTTCTAAGTCATCGTCCTCTTCCTCATTTTCCCTCTACTTTGGCTCGGTACGCTTCACTAGCAATCCTGTTAGGATCCATCCGCTGGAGGTGTCCAAGCCATCTCAGTCAGTTTTCCTCTATTACCTTGTTGATTGATTTAACTTTTAGGTTCAACCTGATAGTGTTGTTCCGGGCTCGGTCTCTTCTCATTTTTCCCTCAATCTTCCTGAGAAATCTCATTTCTGCTGATTTTATTCTGGATTGGTACTTCTTTGTCGGTGTCCACGATTCTAAAGAGTAAGTGAGGATAGGGAGGAGTGTTGATAAAAATATACACACTTTTGTTTCCTTTTCTACTTCCCTTTGGTTAAGATAACCTCTCTTAACTGTTACAAACATCCTGCCCGCAGTACTGATTAGCTCAGTCACTTCAAAATCCGATGTGCAATTTTTGTTTAGGTTTTCGTTTAGGTGCCCCCTCCAGGTATTTGAAGTTTTCCACTTGTTCCAGGACTTTATCTTCAACTTTAATTACCCTCATTATACTCCTTGGCTTCTTTCCTACCCTCATCATTTTTGTTTAATTAGGCTTTATGGCCATGTGTATAGTCAGCAATTTTTCTTTTAACCTGCTCACATTGTGCTGAAGGTTTATGTCATTCTCTGTCAAACAACAACGTCACCCGTCATCAAAAAACATCAATGTCATCCAAAAATCCCAGCAGTGAGAGGCTTATTGGGCTCATATTGGCCTTTCCAAGAGATGAATCCATGACCAAAATGAGCAGTAGTGTGCTCAGACTACATTCCTTCCGGATTCCAATGGTAGTCTCAATTTCCTGAGAAGTGCAGTTTGTCCAGGCTTTCCACTTGGCTTTTATAACCCTATTTTTGGCCTCAATCCTTTTCTTCTTATACCGTTCAAAGTTCTCTGGTGTTTTGTGTGCATGGTATTCTTTCCATAGAGTCTTTTTTCCCTCCTATCACTCTCTTCACTTCGTCAGACCACCATGCTGTTCTTGTATTCTGGGCCCCAATCCTTCTTTTACCTCAAACTAATGATTCTGCATCTCATTATTTTCTTAAAGTAAAACCAGCTTGTTTCTTTATCATCTGAGCCCCTGCCCATTCTTACAATTTCTTCTTGGAAGAGTGTAGCCCATTCTTCTTCTTCCTTTGACCTGTGTGCTATAACCATTTCTTTCCTAATCCTTCTTACATTTCTGACAACTTTCCTCTCCTCTCCACGCTACTTCCATCTTTAATAGGTAGTGGTCACTACTACCTCTTTTGACTTTTACATCAGTTATATTTTTAAGGGAATCTTCCTGGACCTGGAAATAGTCTATATAGTCTAGTTTTCCTCAAATATAAATCCCACGCCTCTACTGAGTATTCTGTTTCCTGTAGAGCCTTAATAAAAAAGAATGTTATCACCATTTCGTTTTTCTCCCTTCCTCTTCTTTTAATTTCAGATATTGCCAGGAGATCAACCTTTGCCCTTCTCTTTTCTGCTAATAGCTCATGCTCTTTCCTCCTCAATCCTCGCACTTTCCAGATTGCCAGTCATAAAATCCTTTTTCCTTACCATGTCGAATATTACGGCCTCTCAGTTTGTAATTACAAATAATTTGTATGTTGATGATTGATATTTCGGTTTTTAATTATTTTTTATTTTTTATTATTTTTAATTTCATTACAAAATAAAGTAGTAGTTGTTCATTTAACGTCACTTTATGCTGAAGAAATTAGAAAAAAATTTCCATCGACGCCATCGATTTCTTCGTCTATGGAAGGCAACATATAACTATTGAACTGACCCAGGATATTATAGACATTTTATTATGTTACCCACAGGAGCAAAGGGCTGGGAGAGGACAGGGTATAATCGAGGACACCTAAGGGAAACTGGGTGAAGAAATAAACCCCAAAACATTTATCTAACAAAAATAAAGAGGTATTATATTGAAATAAAAATTACATTCAACTATTATTAATAAAATAACAATTACAGATTCATTCATTAATAAGGCATTAATAAAATAACAATTACAGATTCATTCATTAATAAGGCATTAATAAAATAACAATTACAGATTCATTCATTAATAAGGTATGAATAAACTAACAATTACAATTTTTTTTTTTTTTTTTAATTATTTTATTGAATTGTACAACTGTAATATATACATCTAGTACAAGGGCTGTATGAATAAATAAATACATGAAAGGACGTGTAGAGGCACTACCCATTGGTAGCACTCTAATTATATTTCTATTATAGGAGGTCTCGAGGCCATCTTCTCTTCAGACGCCTAGGAGGATTGTCCGGGATGGAATTGGAACCAAGGATGGAAACTAGTGGGTTTGGATGGGCCTGGAGTTTATTATGGAATGATAGGTATCTGGAATGGGCTAAATCGGTAACATATGGAACGTTCAGGTCATTATGGATGGTTTTATTTGTGACAAAATAAGGAGCGTTTAGGATTTTGCGAAGGATTTTGGATTGCAAGGATTGAATACGAGAGGAATTTGATGGTTTGGTGGAGCCCCATAGTTCAATTCCGTAAGTCCATATAGGTCTTATCACAGTAACATAAATAAGTCTTTTGTAATTGATATGAAGCTTTGAGCGTTTGTCTAGTATGTGTTGAAGTAGTCTGAAGCGTCTAGCTGTTTCTTGTCTTTTCAGTCTTGTGTGAGGGTTCCAAGTAAGACGTTTGTCTAAGTTGAGTCCTAGGTAGCGGATCTGTTCAACAGGGATAAGTGGAGTACTATTAAAGGATACAGTAGGACAGGAAGTCATGGGTTTTCGGCGAAGGGTAAAGGTAATTTGATGGGACTTTTTGGAATTGATTTTAATTCTCCAATTCCGACACCATTCTTCGAGACTTGATAAATGTGATTGAAGGGATTGGGATGCAATATATGGGTCGTTATTAACTGATAACACACATGAACAATTACAATCTAAACGGAAATTCCCAGTCAACAGGAAAAATAAAACTTTTAATTTAACATAAGATTTACCGTCAATAACCACTAAACAATAACATATGAACTAGAATCGTGCACCAGAATCTCTAAAACCACTAATAAAATAATAATTTCCAAACAAAACTCGATCCATTATCTATAACAATAATCATATCCATCATCTACAATAATAAACATATGCACTAATACTAATTACAACTTACACATTCCCCCATCAGTACTCATTACCTCATAACCAGTAATAAAATTAATAATTCCCAAACAAAACTCGATCTGTCATCTATAACAATATTTATATGCGCTAATAACAACTTACAACTTAAACATTCATCCTCAGTACTCATTATCGGATAACCATTACTTAATTTCCATTTAAAACCAGTGCCCTCTTCTCTACACATAATTCTGGGTGCACTAATACTTAAAGAAAAGAGTCCTATCTGTCTTGTGGCCAAACGCGCTAACTGGCTCTATCTTCAAGTGACCACCATATGGCCTCGCCCGAAGTCTAGTCCGATTACCATAAAGAGAAAATCTCTTAACTTCCTCTGTCTTCTGTTCCGGACCCTATTCTTCTTGCTAGTACACGCCTTCAACTCGCTTCACACGCCGGGCAGTAGCTCTATCTCAGCCAGTTTTCAACTGCTCCACCCTCGAGAGGAAAAACAGCTGGGTATTTGAAGGCTTATCCAAGCTAGCGTCAACATTCTTATCCCGGGGCCAGTGAGGTGGTGCCATCTAGTGGTCATCATTATCCCAACCCCTCGCGAATTGAATCTAACTTTTTAAATATTCTATCAGATTGCCTCGAAGGGGGCGGAAATGCTGAGGCACTTCCGTATCAGACTGATGACTTGGCGTAGCCACAAAGCAGACAAGAGTCTTCTAACAAAAATTCATATTTAATAAAATATATCTAAACTAAATTTTAAGGACCTACAATGCCTTTAACCAAAACCATATACAACGAAAAATTATGTAATTAGTCACAAAAATAAATAACATTAGCAAATCTTATTTGGCATAGGATAACATATACGTGCATATTAAGGTACAAAATTCTTAATCTAAAATCTTTTTTTTTTTTTTTTTTAAACATCTTAATGAAAAGAAGGAACTAAATGCTAATCATTCTCTATAATACTTAAAACTAATAATAAACTTTTCACTTCAACTGATAAAAGACTTCTTTTTGATCACAAAGATTAGAGTACAATTTTTAACACAGATTACTTTCATTCGATGTGTTCTGATTAAAAATGGCTAATTAAATATAACATTCCCTAACATTTATAGCAGTGAACTAAAAGCTGTAATTAATGCACATTAACTAAATTTTATTTAAATGAAATTTTCCTCAGCCTGTTACAATTATTTATCTTCATCGCACAGTTAAATAAGTACATATGAGCTCATTAAAAATTTATAATGTATTTTGTTTTCAAATTCAATTATCATTTTTTTGTAAATTTATTCATTTCACTCATCTGAAATTAATGTATTTTTCATATTGTTTATTGAGATTTAATTCATTTACTTAATTTTTTTTTTAATATTGTACAAATGTAAATTTAATTGAATCAAACCGAAAAGTTTTAATTTTGGTTTTTAAGTTATAAGTATTCATTTTAGGAAATTTAATAATTTTGTTAACTGTATTTTGATTTAATTAATTTTTTTTTAACTTGTAAGTAACATTATTCATGTTTTCATGTATCAATATAAAGTTTCAAAAAAACAAGCATTCGGTATTATCTGACATCCCATTTATTTCATTTGATCTTACAACTCAAATATAATTTAAATGGATAACTTATCAGTCAGGTAATTTTCTGTGAGGACAATTATTTGATTCAGATTAAGGCAGCAGCCTATCAGAGTTTTGGTACGATAGGGATAGGTTGTCCTAACCTAATATTCTAGATCATTCAGGGGGCTTTCTCTAAGTGTAACTGAACATACCCTCTCCTGTTAGGAGGGAACTCCTAGGGAAGGTTGCCCTAGGGTTTTGTACTGTAAATGACCTTGTGTTAGGAATATGTGATTTGTTGGCAGTTATAGTGTGTATGCACGGATGTGGTAACCTATGGGGGTGTTATACCCCAAGTAACTGCATGCAATCATTTCTTATTACTTCTTGTTATTCCTAATCAAATTTCTTAAGTATTTTTTTTATGAAATTCCTATTAGTTATTCCTTATAAATTTCCTTATAACTCTATAAAATTTCTATAATGGTCTATGATTCCTAATCTAATTTTTAATTTGTATTTTTTTTAGTCTGTTATAATTTTTAATTTGTATTTTTTTTAGTCTGTTATAATTTTTAATTTGTTATTTGGTTAGATTTAAACAGTACCTCTTTGTTAATATATAATACCTCTTTGTTATCATATAATTCAATCATCTCTGGTTTTTATTTCTACTACTTACTACATATATTATTATTCTGTCAATATACTATATTTACTGTTATTCTTTACATTATATTATTTTAATTTATATGTATCTTGTATATTTAGCCCTGAAGAAGATCTGCAATGTGGGTTGAAACGTTGGGCTTCTAATAAACAGTTCTCCCTATTTAAAAGAATTTCTTTTTACCTCTACCCGTTAATTATGATATCAAGGTTAGGAGTCCAGGATAGTATTTCCTAATCTTAAATAAGTACAATAAAACTGTTTAAACTCCAAAATTGTTACAATATATCACTTCTTTTCTCTTTTCATATCTGTCTATTAATTTCATAGTTTGTTTATGTCCAGAAACTATTAGTAATATGTTTTTAGTCTTTTGTTTTAAATATTATTTCTTTTGTAATATTATATATTTTGACAATATTACTCTTGTCTCTCCTGGGAGAGGCGTGTTCTGTAAATTTTCATTATGGTTTTGTGCATATGTGTGTGCCTGTAATTTGGTGTTGGTGTGTGATGTATGCACACTCTCTCACATAAGCTTCCTACCCATTGATTGACTATAAGGTATTCCTCTGTACTGTCTAGTTTGAGTAATCATTTTCAGTTTTTAGCAACCCTGCCTTATCAGCAGTTAAGAAAGAAAATAATCTCACCATTTTGATTTCATCAGCTAGTATTAAGTCCTTACCTGTACATTAACTTAACTATACCTTTTAGTTTCTCCCCCATGCATTCTCAATATCATAATGTGGTGAATTTTTATTATTTATTGTTTCTTTTGCAGGAAGGAGATACGGAGTTTTTACAAGAGTAAAATTGTTGCCATTTGCAAGGCTTATGGTAGAAGAAGTTTTATGCAGTGTATTGGATTTGGTAAATGTTTATTCTTATAACTACAGATAGTTTACATTATAATATTTATTTTTGCACTTTAGGTTCATTATAATACCTACACTTTGCAGTGCCCCATAAAATGGAAGAATCTCCTCTTCTTGAATCTCAAAGTGTTTCATTCGGCAGGGAGCATAATAGCTTAGTAGAGCACTGAGTTGCCATGCAGAAGGTCCTTGGTTTAAATCTCACTGCTTGGCAGACTTTTATTTATTCTGTTTGCAGCCAGATATGGATACTATGGGATCTAGGAACCTCCTGGGGCTCACCCAGGCTCTATAAACTAGGTACCCAAAATAGAGGGGAAAATCTGGCAGTTGAGCATGATCTAGGACTAAACACCTCCCTCTATAACCATTGTCCATAAAACAGTAGCGTCTCTACCACGTACTGAACTCAAGACCCTTTATGGGTTGTAGTCGTATAGGTTTTTTTTTTTTAATTTGGACACCATGACAACTTTTTAGGTTGTAATAAATAAATTTTAATAGTTATTTCTTCATCATGTGCTGTATCCTCCTTTAAACTTTAGCCGTTTTAATGATGATCCTACAGAGGACATGATGTCAATTCGGACCATTACTTGGTAGTTATGAAATTCCACCAAAGAATAAAAGGCACCTCAAAGGAAAAACTGCTCAGATGTGAGCAGTGGAACACAGAGAATGCCTGAGGACCTAAGAAGAAGAGACTTCTATTCTGTTTGTATTGTATAAACTGCTACTCGACCTGGAGAGGGACTCACTTAAGACAGTCACAGCAGAATACACAGAGTATAGCGATACCAGAATGAATCCAAATAAGTTGGTTAGAAGCATGAAGAGAAAGGTAACATTTCGAGAGATTGCTGTGCACTAAAGAATCATATAATAGCCAGGAAGGCTACCAGTGGATACTAATGTCAGTGTTGATGATTTGGAAACCATTCAAACAGATGTAGAGGACATCAAATATATTTTGGGAAAGCTCACCAAATAATGATGGACTTCCAGCAGATTTGTTTAAAGCAGGACATCAAGAAGTCACTAGAGAAATGCAGGACATGATATTGCAAATATGGCCCACCTAAAGAGTGGAATGTGACCCTTGTACATGAAGAAAGGAGAGTGGACGATATTCAGTAGCTTTTGAATTTGTTTGCTTTACTATAGATGGATTAGTTTGCTCAGCATGGTATACTAGATTTTTTATTAATTTTAGGGCATTTTATATCACAATTGTGATTAATGGCCTTCCACCAACTGTGATTAGCAAGTAAACTAACTTGGTTAGTTAAGTGCACAATGGAAAGTACATTCTGCCAAGTGAAGTGCTGTGGAATATCAGAGCCTTTAAAAGTGGAAAGAGGGGGTAAGACAGGAAGGAGACCCAATAGCTATTTCCTCAACAATCAATCTTCAATAGGGCAGGACTGAATCAGGAAGAAACAATATTTACAAGGATGACCCATGTTCTAGGATTATAGAGGATGTTTTCATCATCAGTCTATCACTTTCGATTTAAGTATGGCCTGTACATGAATGAGGATAAAACCAAGTTTATGGTTTTGAGCAAAAGTTTACAGATTCAGATGCAGTCACTCTCAAATAGTTCCTGCAGATTTGAAATCGTAAGATGTTTTCAATACTTTTGCTCTATTATCAATGAAAGTAAAAATGATAAAGAGCTGAGAAGAAGAATCACAGCAGGGAACTGACCCTATTTTTCCATCTTAAATTCACTTAAAAGCAGACTTGTCAGCTGCAACACAAAGTTTATGCTTTGCAAGACCATAATAAGACTTGTATTCATTTACTAGCTTTGAAAGAGGAATATCCTGAAACAAATTCTAGGGACTGTATGTGTAAATGGATGTGCCGAAAAAGGAAAAACAATGAATTATTCCAGCTCTACCAATAAATAAGTTTATCCTCGTTCATCAATTTACAAAGATTAAAATGGTTTGGTCATGTTTGTTAATGTCTCAGGAGACAAAGAGAGATGTTTGGCAGTTGATTAGTAGGCCAAGGTCAGCTTCAGGCACCTGTTTTGTTGATAGAAGAAACAGTTATTTTTTTTTACCACTAGAACTTATAAGAAATGAATTAGGGCATGGGTTTAAAGGTTCAGAAGACCAATGTGGATTTACAGCGGTGAGATCCTGCATTGACAATATATTCACCCTAAAGTAATTGTTGGAGAAACATCAAGCCGTTTCCAGAGACATTGAACTAATATTTACAGACCTGGAGAAAGCGTAGTCCCTGCAGGGACTAGTCCAAAAGCGAGGATAGTGGGGATTTAACGACCCCCCCCCCCCCGGGTAACCGCGTTCAGTATATGGCAACCACACAGCACAGAACAGTACACTTTACACTAATTCAGACATAACGTTACATACAGTACCCACCTCATGGCCACCTTCCCTGAGAAGACCCAAGTTTGGGGGTTTAGCCAAGCATCCAATTGTCCCGAGGATACGGGGCCTTTCTTGCTGGGCTAATCACCCGCAAGAAAGTATAATTGATTCAAAGTAACTTAGTGAATAGCCTCGGATTAAAGTCCTGGTTAAACGCTCCCCTACGCTGAAAGGCACTACAAGGGTGATGCAAAAGAAGAAGAGAAAGCGTATGATAGTATCCTTCGAAGACTATTATGGCAAGCTCTCCATAATGCAAAGATTAAGGTAGGTCTGATATTCCTTTAGAAAATGCAAAAAGGAAACACCTGCCAGATCAAAATTGGACCATATCTATCTGAGCCTTTCCCAAACAGCGAAGGTTTGCTCCAGGGATGTTGTGCCTCTCCATCTCTGTTCAAGATTTATCTTGATATTTGTCTGGAAGCATGGAGAAGGAAATGCAAACCCTTGGGGACCATTTATCAGTATATTAATGATTGTTGTTTGATGACTGTTTCTGCTTGTTGTAGTACACTAATAAAAAACTTGTCCACATTTAATTTTGACTAAAATATTAGTGTTTACCTTAAACATATAAGGTTTATAAATAAATTAAAAAACATTAAATGAATCATCAAAATTTCTCCACCATCTATCCCTTTGATGATAGCTAAGTGGTATGTTACAGGAAGAGAGGTAAATAATGTTTATATATGGGATTCAATTTATCTTCCAAGGTTTTTCTAACTTTAGTTGTGTCACTTTGACAATATCAATCATCCATGTTTATATGCTCAACCATATAACATAATTAAACATTAATAAAAATTCTATTAATTAAATTTATTTTGAGGTTTTAGTAAATAAAAAGTTAAGAACATGAAAATTAAAAATGCTAAATAAATTAAATAAATGAAGGGGTTTGACATTGTTATAAGTCAACTAACCTTAATTTTGAGGAACAAAAGGGTTTAAGAGAATTATTGTGAAAATTCTTAAATGCTACCTTTATGTACGAAACAACTTGAATATTGATTGGAGGCTTGATCATAGCTAAATTTGAAGTAAAAAGTTTACTAAATTTTATTTTTTGTAATTTTAAATATTTAAAATAACTTGCACATTTGGCGTCAATAAATACAATTATTGGAGTTGATTAAAGTTTTAAGAACAGTGGTGTAATCTGATCTAATGATGTTTTTTTAGCTCACTTTATTTGGCAGTTTAGCCCTTCTAGATAATCATTATTGTTGTAATGGGACTATCACTCTCGCTTTAATTTATCCCCTCAATTGATGAAGTAAAATTTTTAAAAATAAAAAAAATGTTGAGTTAAAAAGTAATTTCCTAGTGTTGAAAAAAAATTTAGATTATTTATTTATAATTTAATTTTATTAATTTAGATTTATTGTTTATTTAATTTTTTGTTTAGGTGTTGTTTTAGCAAGACACGGTAATAAAGTATCATTCCAAACACCACTTAAAGAAGATATTTTATTAGATCCAGAAGGATTTGATATTTTTGCGTTAGATTTGGGTCTTGGAAACTCTTTATGGGATGAACTAAATCTTTCATATCCAAATAGAAAGCAATTTAAGGACATGATTGCTCTTAAAAATTGATCTATTTTAATTGATATATTAACTCAGTTTATTTTTGTCAATAAATGGTCATGTATTAATAATAAAAGTGTGATATTAAAGGGCTGTTTGTTATTTTAAGTCTATTAACTATGATTTTAATAAAAACTTTAGTTTTCAATTTAAAAATTGATTTTATATTTTCATATTAATTAAGATTCATTTCATATTAATCCAACAGTTTTCTACTAGTTAGCTATTTAAAAAAGCTGCTTATCTGTGTTTGTATATTATAGAGCTGTATAAGATAAATAAAGTCAGTTGTTATCTATATGCGTGTCGTTACTCTGCCCCAAAACCCCTTTCTTTTAGAGTTTCCATTCAGTCTAATTGTAACTGGTGCCGAAAGCCGAGAGTTATTTTCGCCGTTACGTAAGTAAATTTCTGAGTTAATCGGTTTATATCTTCGAAAAATTCTGAAAGTTCAAAAATGGGCAAGGCTGAAGCAATAGCGAAACTAGAGCAACAGTGGAGCGGAACAAACTCGAGTCTCAATTGTCGAAGGCGGCCGAAACAACCCAGTTAGAGTTGCTTAAAATACGGACCCAGAACTCTGCATTTATTCACGAAGTGATAAGTCAGTTGGAGCCGTTTACAGGTGTGGTTGGAGACCTCGAACATTTAATGAAAGGGTTGACCAAATTAAAGATCTTATTGTGTCACAAAAAGAGACGGGGACACTACTCGAATCCGACGTGGTGTTGTTAGAGGCTTAGTTAGTGAGCCGCATATCTCGGAGGATCCTAAATGCGATTCAAGGCGACACAACCCACTCTTGGGATACACTTAAGGTAAGGTTGAAGAAATTGTATGGCGGCGGGAGATGGACCCCTGAAGAGGGCACTTTTTATCTGCTGAAAGAACGAAGATCCCCAGGTCAATCGGAAGGCGAATTTGCGGAGAGACTCCTTGTCCTCTACAACCGATTGGTGGAGAAGATGATCGAAGCGTTCGGACAGGCAGAAGGTGCCCAGCGGACGGAGTTCGTGCGGGGTTTACGAAAGGTTCAACTGAACCATTATATTGATCGACCAGGGTCTCTTCCTCGGGACAAAGACATTATATATTGTGCTCATGAGCTTATTGATGCCCGAGAACGAAAAGAAGCTCGTTTTGAAAAGGCGGAAGGAGAGTGGACGGAAGTAAAAGCGCCAAGAAGAAGGTATCGGAGTCCACCGAGGCGTAACGGGGGAGATAGAGGAGTGGAGAAACGAACTAGTAGAGGTACAGAAGCAGACGGCGGAGACAAGAAAGAAGGTGTTACGAATGTAACCAAACGGGACATCTTGCCGCACAATGCAACCTCATTCGATGTCATGAATGTGGCAGGAAAGGACATGTGGCAAGGGAATGTCCACGACGCAACCGTACGAATAGGAGGAGTTCGTAGCCAGAGCCTATGGAGGTCAACACTCAAGAGTGGAGCGGAAGGCGGAATCACCAGAGGAGCAGAGGACCATCCTCCAGCGGGGAGTCATCCGGAGAGGAGAGCACACACTCTGGGCGCAGTACTCCGGTTTCAAGGAGACACGAGGTAAGGAGTGGGAATCTGCGGAAGGGGAGACCTTTGGGATCCGAAAGGGGAGCGCGACAGCAAAGGGTGGATTGAGGGTACGGTAGGTGGTGGGGCAACGGTCCAAGGGAATTATTGATTAATAATAGCGAAGGGAAGAGTAAATGGACGAGGTTGCGCGTGGCGAGATTGAGGGGAACGGGGTTGAAATTCTTGGTAGATACAGGGAGTACTTACTCTCTAGTTAGTAAAAGAGGGGCGGTAAAATTAGGTATTTGGGAGACGTGCAAACAGTGCGAGTGTGCGATAGCCACAGTTAGCGGTCGATGTAAGACTTTGAGCGAGGTTTATTTTGACTGTACGAAATTGGCCGGGAGAGACATAAGAGTAAAATTACATGTCACGGAGTCATTGATGCCAGGGTACGATTTTATCGTAGGATGCGATATTTTGCGGAAAGCGGGGCTGAAAATGCGGGTGGAGAGCGGGGACTGGCAGTTTTGGCTGGGCGAGCGGGGGTATCAAGTTGCCACTTCATCAGGGGAGGGTGGTATGGAAATTGGGGCAGTAGAGTTCAATAAGGTGGCTATTCAAAACGTTGTAAATAGGAATAGAGACCTCTTCTATCAGGACAATGAAACGCTACCGACTACGGGGAAAACAGTACATCGGATTATTCTCATGTCGGATAACCCATTGTACGTTAAAGTTCGGAGATACCCCCAAGCAATGAGGGATATTGTTAGAGGGCAATTAGGAGAGTTACTCCGACAAGGGATTATAAGACATAGTAATTCCCCCTTTAACAGCCCGCTGTGGGTGGTCGAGAAGAAACGGTGAGTCAGGCGAGACGGAGAAACAGTACCGTGTTGTAGTCGATTATAGAAAATTGAACGAAGCTACTGTAGATGAAAGGTACCCACTTCCTCGAGTCGAAGATATTCTTGATCGGCTATCGGACGCGACCATTTTTAGCACCCTTGACCTCAAGAGCGGTTATCATCAGGTCAGGATGGCAGAAGAAGATGTAGGGAAGACCGCGTTTTCCTGGGAAAGAGGGCACTACGAGTTTGTGCGGATGCCGTTTGGGTTAAAGGGGGCCCCATTAACGTTCCAGCGCCTTATGGACGAATTCCAGAGGGGACTGGGAGAGGATTTTGCACAGGTGTACATGGATGACCTGATAGTGTTCAGCCGGTCCCAAGAGGAACACGTGAGGCATTTAAGGAGGGTATTCGATAGCCTAAGGGAGTTTGGTCTGAAGCTCTCGCAAGGTAAATCCAAGTTCGGATTAAAAGAAATTAGGTTCCTAAGACACGTGGTCTCGAACGAAGGCGTGCAACCCTACCAGGAACGTGTGAAAGCAATCCAAGAGGCTCCATTACCCACCAATATTCCTGGAATCCGTAGGTTTTTGGGGATGGTAAATTACTACCGCCGCTTCATTCCGGGAATCGCGGCATTAATACAACCGTTAACGGAGAATCTGAGAAAAGGGAGACGTTTCGCATTAGGCCCAACTCAATTAGAAAGCATCCGGAGATGCCGGGAAATTTTTACGTCGAAACCGTTGCTCGCATTCCCAGATTTCCACTTGATGTTCCGCATAACGACAAACGCGAGTGAAATGGCTATCGGGGCAGTTTTGTCACAAAATTTTGCCGAAGGAGAAAAGCCAATCGCATATGCGAGTCGGCAGTTGAACGAGGCGGAAAAACGCTATAGCGCCATCGAACGGGAGCTGTTGGCGGTGGTATGGGCGGTGGAACATTTTCGCCCTTACGTTTATGGTAGAAGCTTCGAACTACTGACGGACCATAAACCGCTGGTTTATTTAAGTACCCTTAAGGAGTCCTCAGCACGGGTATCGCTGTGGAAGGAACGGCTAGCAGCGTATACGTTTAAGGTGATCCATAAAAAGGGTGTAGAGAATGTGGTGGCAGATTGGTTGTTGCGGAATCTGGTTGTTAACGCTATCGACAAAGAAGGAACCTCGGCGGAACCGTTCTCTTTGCGCTATTTAAGGGACTGGGCTGAGGGCGGACCAGATATTCCATTGGTCAAGCAGGATTCTGAGGAAAGCGCGGCTTCATCGGAACGCCCTCGAGAGTTACCATAGGTTGACGAAATCATAAAGGACAAGAAAGTGCAAATCGTTATCCGGTCGAAACAGGAATCGGGGACGGAAACCAGGGCTAGCGTTTATGAGGGTCTGTCGACATTGATAGTGCGTGTTCCGGTGACGGTAGACGATACGGAATTGGAACGGATGTTTTCAGAATTCGGTGCCCCCGGCCGTACGTGCCACATATTTTTGGGCAATAAAATCCTTATCGAGAAGCTCAAGCGGTTATGGAGACAAGAGAGGATAGGGGTCAGTTTTCCAGTGATACGGTGTCTGCGTCAGGTCGAAACTGTTCCCAATCCAACAACTCAGCAGCAAATTATTACCGATCATCACGGGGGCAAATCAAATCACCGCGGGGTAGAAGAGACAGTGCGTGCCCTCAAACGTCTGTACTATTTGAAAGCCATGGGCCGCACAGTTAAGGAGTATATCGATCAATGTTCTGTGTGTCGGCGTGCCGTAAAGGGCAGGGGCGTGGTGGAGCGTCTTCATAATACTCTAGGAGAGCACCTTCGGCTTCTCAAATTACAGCGGAATTTAGATCCATACGACGCAATGCCAAGAGCGGTAATAGCCTATAACAATACGATCCATTCGGTGACGGGATTATCTCCAGTCGAGATTGTGTTTGGCCAAACAAGACGCGATCGTGGGGACTTACTGACGGTTACTACCGCGGATTTATTGGCGCAACTTTCTCGGAGACGTGCTGAACAGAAATCCTCATGGCGTAAGGTTCGCGAGAAGTTGATTAAAGAAAAGACCGCTAGGGTGCGCAAGGCTAATGAGAGCGTGAGGGTGTGTTCGAAGGGTTCACTACCGTTGGGAACTATTGTATATCGGCAATTACGGACAGCACGGAATAAAACTGCTGCACGATATGAGGGGCCCTTTAAAATCATCACGATTAGGGAACATAATTTATATACAATTCGGGACATCAATCACCCATCCAAGGTTCGTACTGTCTATTTTGAGGAGTCACTTGTACCTCATAAAGTGTCACATCTTGGGCCGGAGGCTGTGGTTCAAGAGCGTTAGTGTTCTTTTGTGTTTTATTTTAGTTACTTTGTTTAGTGTTTAAGAAGACAATTCATTTATAACATTGTGGTAGGACTTAAGCTATTTTGTATTTCATGGAAGTTTTGTTGCTTATTTTTCAGGTTATATTCTTTGTATTATGTAACTCTTAGTTAATGACCTGTGTTATATTTAATAAGATTGTGCTTGTATTTATTTTTATTTTTATTTTTTATTTCTTACTTTTTAGGAGTTCCTTCGAGTGAAGGAACTGGAGGGGGGAGTTATCCACTGTAAATAGAAACTAAGACTTTGGGAGTATCAATAGGAGTTTAGGATTAAGTTTTGTTATTCTTGGTTATAAACACATCTAAAAGACTATATATAGAGCTGTATAAGATCAATAAAGTCAGTTGTTATCTATATGCGTGTCGTTACTCTGCCCCAAAACCCCTTTCTTTTAGAGTTTCCATTCAGTCTAATTGTAACTTATATATATATATATTTAATAGAACTAAAACATATAATTTCCGTAACATACATACATATATATATATATATATATATATATATATATATATATATATATATATATATACATATATACATATATACATACTGGTTTCTACTTCTCTCGACTGTTACGGAAATTATATGTTTTAGTTCTTGAGTTTCAATCATTCTTTAGGCGACGTTTCGAGATTAGCTTAGTCTCATACTCACCCCCTAACAGGGAAAAAATGAGATCTTTTTTAGTAAAAACATTAAACAGTACACCAAAATAATTATAAAATGACACATGTAAAATGTAATTTGATAGGGTGTACTTACAAATTCCAAAGAATCGATCAGCTCATCACCAACCAGCCACCTCGCAATATATCATAAAATGTTTACATTGCAATAACTATGATCAACGGTCAAGTATCCATTTCTAGGGACAACAGTTTTATTTACTTGTTGAATCATATTAGATTACTTATATTATTATTTCATTAAGAACTAATTAAATTTGCATAGCAAGAGCTTAGACCTTGAACATCTGATTTTTTGGTTTACAGCGTGATTTTTATACGCCTCTATAGTTATCATTACTTTTGAAACTATTTTTCTCCTGTAGGATGGAAATAGTTGAAGGGGGCAGTCAAAATTAACACCAAATAAGTGAATACTTATTTGTTATTTGTGCCGACGTTTCGACCTACTTTGTAGGTCATCTTCAGGGCTATGAGAGAAAAAACAGACAAAACAAAGATAAGTATAAAAACATTACAGTACCAAGAATATAATATATAGAGTAATAGAAAAGTAGAACAAAATAGTGAAGGATATATGAATTAAAAAATATCACAGGGTGATATTTTTCTCCTGGTTTATTGTTTTGGGTTTATTAAATTTAAATTTATGTTGTGTATTTCTAAAGTGTGTAGTGAGAGCTGTAGTGCTATTGTGTTTTTAGTAAATTACAAAGGAGGCTGTGCGATAACCATTCTTTAATAAGAGGTCAACTACGTTGTTTTCAGCTGTGTTTTGGTATATTGGGGTTGATAACTTTCTCGCGCGATTTGTTAAGTTTTTTGCCGTATTTATTTGATATCTTTTGGGGCATTGGCTTGTGTAATGTATGTATTGACCAGAGTGAATAGGTTTTTGCCACCATTTAGTTTCTATTTCTCCATTTGATTTTCTGATTAAGAGAACATCTAAAATAGTATTTTATTATCTATTTCAAATTTAATAGTAAAGTTTAATCGAGTGGAATATTTATTAAATTCATTTAAAATTATTTCTTTTTCATTGTTTTCGGTTGGTATCACTGTTATTATATCATCCACAAATTTAAATAGAAATGGTTACTTGACCGTTGATCATAGTTATTGCAATGTAAACATTTTATGATATATTGCGAGGTGGCTGGTTGGTGATGAGCTGATCTATTTTTTGGAACTTGTAAGTAGTCATGAGTAGATACTGGATTTTCCTGTATCTGAATACAAGTGATACGGATACTTTTCTATATCCGATACTTTTACTCGATATTTTTGTAGTTGAATACTGTTATCCCAACTCTTACTCCACAGAAGCCTTTCTTGGGGGATCAGTTTTTGTTATCATTTTTAAAGGAAAAAAATTTATTCACTGAAATAGTAACCTGCACGAGGCATCAAATTATTAAAATCATGTTTTTTATTGGTTAATTATTTGTTGAAAGCTATGGAATTGAACAAAAAAAAAAAGTTGTTAACCCTACCTCAAACGTTTGGTATTCCCGTTCTAAGACACGAGGATGTGGATTGTAATACAAAATTTGTCTGTCCGCCGCCGGACACTAAACTCTTTAAAATCCTATAGCTGTTAAAATGCTTGTCATATTCCGGTGCTGTTTTTTAATTTTGTGAAACTAATTTTCTTCTTTAAAATTGTGTAAAATTTGTTACTGTTGAAAGTAAAAAATTGGAGAAAAAATTTATCAATTTCGTCAAACAATTTTTTTTTCACCCGATTTCAATAATCTATGTCGATTGCCATTACTTTATAGTATAGATATATCCATTAATGAAACCATATTTGCCCGGATATAGGTCGAGGTTTTTTTTGGAAAGTTGCTCGTGAAAAATCATATATTTGGAGGTGATCTCGGAAAATGTTATTTCAACCACCCTTTACTGTTAACTAATTTCATAGTTTATTTTCATTTCTACATATGTGATAAGTTACTAATTACAGATTATATTTGTTAAGGCGTAAAGTCGCTCGTTGGAACGGCGGACCTCTTTGGAGGGGGTGGGGGAATCTTTGCCCGCGCTAAAACGCGCCAAGCATTTTCTATTCTAGCTCCTCACTTCAAACTGTCAAGTGTGTCACTTACTGGCCCAGTCCTTATGAACAAGTTATTGAGTGTGTCTATCGCCCGTTATTATCTGGAGGATTGAGGAGCACCTGTACGAGGCATCGCAACAATAGAACAACCATCTCGCCTGAGATCATCGCCCACGGTGTCATATTTACCTGGCTATCAACCGGCATCATCGCCTTCACCTCGAGGAGACGCCCTGCATCGCTACTGGAAGCTATTAGACCCTGTGAGTGTAAATAGTGAAGTGCAAGCAGAAAGAGAGTGAGAGAAAGAACTGGAGACTATTGTAAGCATAATCTTTCATATCATATCATATATAAAATTGTAAATATACACCTTTGCCTCATTATCTTTATATATCCGGCCCTTGTGGACCATGTACACTCTGGTAGGGTTATATTGATAGTGGACTGTATGATTAAGAAATGAAATTGAGGCAAAGGTGTATATTTACAATTTTATATATGATATGATATGAAAGATTATGCTTACAATAGTCTCCAGTTCTTTCTCTCACTCTGCTTGCACTTCACTATTTACACTCACAGGGTCTAATAGCTTCCAGTAGCGATGCAGGGCGTCTCCTCGAGGTGAAGGCGATGATGCCGGTTGATAGCCAGGTAAATATGACACCGTGGGCGATGATCTCAGGCGAGATGGTTGTTCTATTGTTGCGATGCCTCGTACAGGTGCTCCTCAATCCTCCAGATAATAACGGGCGATAGACACACTCAATAACTTGTTCATAAGGACTGGACCAGTAAGTAACACACTTGACAGTTTGAAGTGAGGAGCTAGAATAGAAAATGCTTGGCGCGTTTTAGCGCGGGCAAAGATTCCCCCACCCCCTCCAAAGAGGTCCGCCGTTCCAACGAGCGACTTTACGCCTTAACATCATTGATAATAAGTGATAACTTGTTCACTAATATTTTTACTTATTTATTTATTAATACTAAGGGGAGATGTGCCAAAATTGGTCTTTCGCTGATAATCAAATTAGGGGAGCTTAAATCAGTGGTTGACTATTTCTTATTATTTATTTATTATTAAAAGGACCGTGATTGCTAGGAGATAATAACTTGTTTTCATTTATTTTTAAATCCGTGAGACGATGTAATTTTAGTGCTAAAATGAGCTTGGTTTGTTTGAGCCTCTTCCGGTAGAAAACAGCGACCCGTTGAAATAGTCGCAGTTCAGATCTAACCTCCTCCCCCTACCTATTTCAACTTCCCAAACATTTGTCATCCTCCTCAATCAAATCTTCATATCCAAACCACATCTTCATCTTTTCTTCTTTGACTTCCTCTTATGCCATTGCTAGCGTCGAGGAGCCTCCACCCAATGCAGCCATGCCTCGCGGACACTACTCAGCCGCCTCATATCCTGGAGGGTCTTGGCTCTCTCCCCTCCAGTCCGCTGGAAATATTCCTGATAGGAAACTCTGGGACGGCCTCTCTCTCTTCGTCAATCCGACAGACGTGGCCAAAACACTTTAGCTGCCGGTTTTTTATGGAATCTTTCAGCTCGATCACTTTCAGCTCCTGCCTGATTCTTTCATTTCTGATGCAGTCCCTCCTGGTCTTTCCAACAACTCGCCGCAGAAATTTTATCTCCGCCGCTGTCACTTTGTGGACTAGCTTGTTTGTCCACCTTAACCTAGCTTTCACATCCGTAAGTGAGGGTTGTGAGGTGAACTGATTTGTAGATGTGCATTTTGGTTTCCTTTCCATCCTCCCTATGCCCAACTATACTGTAGCAAACCTGGTTGGCTTTTAATATTCTGTTAGCTACTTCTGGGTCAATTCTTCCCCTGCTGCTGATGATTGTCCCCAAGTAGGTGTACTCTTCCACAACTTCATGTACCTCCCCATTACAGATCAGCTGGACGTCGTCTTGTTCCTCTCTTGATACCACTAGTACTTTGCTGTTATTGTCATTCCTTTGCTGATGAGTTCTTCCTCCCATTCCACCAGGTCTTGCTGCAGCTTGTCTTTCGTGTCCGCAATCAATACTATGTCATCGGCATACAACAGGATTTGAAACATAACATTTCTTAAACCCCACATCATGTAATTATTCATTCAAATAATCCCTCCTCAATTTAAAAATACGTGAAGTCATACAACACATCCATTCCTATCATAAAAACATTTCTTCCCTCACCAAATTTTTAACCACAACACTAACCCAGCACCACATGAATAAATTGTCTGCCCTAATTACACCCATATTCACCACAGGTCTCACAAGAAACTCCGATTCATCTATAAATTTAACAATCTTTACCAAAAATCCCTCACCTCCAAAATCCATCCAAAAGGAGATAACAACTGGGTACGCAATATTTCATCCACCTATATCCCCATCCATGTTCGTAATTTTCTTTCCTTAGGACGCAATTTTTCTGCACCCTCTTCTTCCATCAAAAAAATTATTCCCGACTTAAAATACATTCACAATGGCCCCCTCCTCCACTGCTCAACAAGAACTGTCACGTGTCTCTATTGCTAATATCATTTGAGGGAATATTAGCAATTATTATTGGTGGCGATAACTACCTGCCCAGAATCCCTTTTTTTCTCTATTTTTTCCGCCCATTACACAGTAGTGTGCTAGCCGAGTAACCACGGACTTGTCATGGGAAATTCGCTCGCTCCTGACCTGATCTAATTGTCCTAAACAACCTCCTCAACAACAAAATGCTACCCCTTTTCCCTAATAACCTTATGGATTATTTCCCAAATAATTCCAGAATTATTATCCGCCTTCAACTCATACCATCCCCGTCTCCACTTCAATGTTGAACATGACTCCAATAAATCCCTACCCTTTCTTGACCTCCGTATCATTAGAAACCCAGATCTCACCTTATCCGCAGATTGGTACACTAAACTTACTTACTCTGGCAGACTCCTTAATTATTACTCCCAACATCCGCACCACCAAAAAATAAGCATAGCTAAAAATATCATCTTCCGTTCCCTATCCCTCTCTGACCCATGCTTCAATGTAACCAACAAAAACCACATCAAAGAAATCCTATTCAAAAACAACCTTCCTCCCCGTATCGTCAATAAACTTACCTACGACCACAGTAACCCTACAACCCCCACCCATTCTCCAAATCTGCCCTCCATCCCTGTCTATCTCTCTAACAACATTCAAAAATCTTTGCGTCCCTCTATTCGCAATTTTGAACGCATTGCCTTCAACTCTCAAAATTAACTTTTTAATATCTACACCCGAGTCAAAGATCTTATTAATAAAGAACCTAAACATCGCTTACACTTCGTATACCGTATCCCTTGTTCTACTCCCAACTGTAACTCTTCCTATATCGGCGAAACCAAAAACCTCCTTAAAGACCGTATCACCCAACATAAATACTCCACTTCCTACCGTAACCAGATTGCTTCTAAACATTCCGAACACACCTTTACCCTGAACCACATTTTAGACTTCGAAAAGACTTCAATCCTCGCCACAGTCCCCAACTATGGCAAACGAATCCTTTCAGAAACTATCCATATCAATTTAGGATCTCTCCCAGGCAGTACGGCCTGTTTACCAAAAAATAGACCAACCTAATCCCAAATATTTAATTTATTAAAACAAACCTAAATGAAATGTATTTTATATCGTACTTTTTCAAGACCATATTAAGTGTCATTATATATTTCAAATATCCACCTTAACATCAGTTTACCGTTGAAAACCTCCTTTTTATTATTAGTCGGGACAGCTACCTGCCTAATTGTAAAACTATATGCTAATTAGATTGTAAATTGCAGTCTTTTAAATTGAAATGGCAATTCAGTAGAGATCAGTGGTATTCTGGGGATAAATACTGCGTGTCCATTGTCCACCCGTTCATTAGTTCAGCTTCGATGATGTTATTCGATAGCTGTTTGACGATCATCCTTGTTCCATTACATAGTTTTGGTGAGTTGAGATTTCTGAGTAGTGTGATCGGAGATCTAATTTTCAGTCGAAGGCAATGTAATGGCATTCCTGGTTCTTGCAAAGAATTTAAAAATTCTGTAGAGAAGTTGACAATTTTTTCAACCTTTATCATCGTTTCGATCGATTTGCATATTCTCTCTTCACCGGGAATTTTACTTTGAATATTAAAGTTGATTTCGTCGTCTATATTATTTTTAGTTGCTAAAGTTGCCCTCTGAAATAGCCACTCCGGATTGGTATAGTTATGAACAATGTTTGGAAAAATTTGGTCATTTTCAGTTGTGGCTATGTTGCTGAAATCACTGTTGAATTCAATGAGGCAGGTCGTCTGGTCAGTAGGATAAGTGCCTTCACCTATTTGTAAAAGTTGTTGAGCAAAATGTGCTGCTGTTACCCACGAAAGATTTTGCTTTGTATACTCCTATCAATAGCTTCACCCATAGAAAAAAGTCTTCGAATGGTCCAAAATGTTCCAGAATATTCCACAACAATCGAAAGTGTTGTGGAATGCTCTTAAATACTCTCGAATGTTCTGGAGAGTTCAAGAAATTTCTAGAGGGTGAAACTTTCAGCCCTTATATATTCAAAAGCACACTCTTCAGGTAAAAACGGGAACCTTCTTCATGGACAGGAGATAGAGGGCTACGGGACCATGTAACTCCCTTGATCTTACCGGTACTTATTTCTGAGTTTTAGTGGTACACACATTGTACACTTTCTTTTATAATATTTATTGATTGATTGATACTTCTATCTGTATCTCTTTATCCATTCAGTTTGTCACATATAAAACAAAACCGTTATTTTATTATTAAACATACCATTGTTCTGCCTTGAGCTAGAACATTTCCATCATCTTCCAAAATGCATTCTCCAACACCATGTTTCAATTATAAATTATTATCATTTATGTTATCCATACATAATTCTATTATAATTTTATCTTACTCTCTGCATTTCTTCACATTACTACAACTTTTGTATATAAACTCTGTAATTCTTCCTTGGTACTGCAACGATTTATATAGTGTTTTTCTGTTTCTTTCTTAGTCCTGAAGATGGCCTACATCGTAGCCCGAAGTTTTGGAAAAATTAAAAAACAAGTTCCACTTATTTCGTGTTATCTATGACTAAACCTTTGACCAATTCAATCCATCACTAGAATCATCCTGTCAACTATTTTCCACTCAAATACATTCCCAGTTATTTGTGACTTCTTTGAACTACCCATTAGTGATCAGCACAAAGGCATTTGGTATGAATAACGCGTGAACTCAAACCGCCACAATTTGTTAATTATATGCAATGAATTCTCCGTGTTTTGATCAGTTTAATGGATCAGATTCGGTCGAAAACACAGTTATGTCAGTTGATGATTGTTTTTCATGCTTAGAAATAAACAACAAAAACTCACACAAAGAAGTTGATTTTCAAAATATTAGTTATTATGAAGTAGATCTTCAGCAAATTCTTCTTATTTTAAGCCATCCTGCGAAACTTTACTTTAGGGGCTCATTGTATGTTGAATGTTTATCAGGAGCTGTTGATATTCATGGCTATACTTTAAGATCTGAAAATGGACCTTACTTGGTCCTTAGTGGTTATGGACAGAGTGCTATGTGTTTATCTACAATAGAAGACAATGGGACAGGGGTTAATGATCATGAATTTATATCTGAATCAAAACGAAAAATTCTTAATTCATTTCTAGAGCAGTTATCACCTAAGTCTTCAATATGTTGTGTTTTACTTCTATCCAAGACTGATGATCTACCTATCAATAATGTTTTGAAGTTAGATAAATTTCAATATTTTCAAATCCCCCAAAATTTTAGTTTTTCTTATTTTGAAAAATTGGAAAACTGGTTGGGTTGTATGTTTGACTTCAGCTCAGGTGACCGCATCCCACAGAAAATGAAGTATGATCCATCTTTAAGAACATTGGCTGCCGATTGTTTTAAGTTGGAAGGTATTGATTATTATTTTTCACTATTCAACTATAATTTAGGTTGTATACTGATTATTTTGTGTTTTATCATTTATGTATTTTGGAGTGAAATTTAACTTATGTGATAATAGTTTGCCTTTAAAGATAAGAAAATTATTTTTTTTGCTTTTGACATAGACCCTGTGTCTGCCTTTTAATGCTTGTTTACTTTCTCTTATGAGAAATTCCTGCATTACTTTGTTACTATATCTGGTACTCTGGTATAACTTATTAAAAAAAAATCATTACTAAAATGGATGTAATGAATCATTCATAGCATTTTGTTATCAACATAATATTGCAATTGAATGGCTATGATGACTCAGAAAAGTATAAAAACTAATTAAATTGTATACCTGGTTATTTACCCTGGTACCAATATCCTTCAAAATAAGTTGCATGAAAGATATAGAGGCCATATAGTTTGTTCACTTTAATTTTCCTTTTTTACTAAATAATAAGACATGAATTATAGAATATTATTATTTTCATGTCTTTACAACTTGATTACTAATAACCAATCTTTATATTCATCAAAAAAGAAACGTAGATGCTATTCGAAGTAAGAATTGGATCTTAATGGATTAATAGAATGGGTCAGAGCTATATATTTCCCATAATTACATTCACTTTTTGATTTTAAGTGCATGATAACTTTTATTTTTGGAAAATATTAAAAGGGAAACAAATGAAAAGTTAAAACTAGTTGTAAGGCGACAACCTTTGGATTAATTTCCAAAAATTGAATAGATGTAGAAACTAAACATAAGATATTTTTTTCACTTTTTATCTCTTAATTTGGGTGAAGTAGTTAAGAACATTAAGACATTCTAAACTTAATGTTCTGCTATATAAACAGAAATAAATAATTTAATGTATTTATAAATTACAAATATTTATAAATTTAATAATTTATAAACAGGAAAATATTCATTAAAAAATTACTTGATTTGATATTAATTAATTAGCTGGAGGTCCACAATTTTGTCATTAATAGTTAATCAATTGACAGTTGATTCCATTTTATTGTGTTGCTTTCATAAAATTGTGTTATTGTCATAATCTAAAAACTTTTTTAAATTAATAATTATAAATTTGGTTATGATGTTTTCTTAAACCTAATTTTTTATTATCTATATTTTTTTTGTTATTAAACAATTTTGTACAACTTATTTGTTTTTTGTATCTAAAAGGTCGGGCTATAGATGTCGTTCCAGCCAGTCTCCTTCTCCTCCACATCCTGCAACCATCTTTTTTTGGGTCGTCCTCTTTTCCTTCTTTCCACAGGGCAATATTCGAAGATTATTTTTGGCCATCGGTCCTCTCCCATTCTTTTTAAGTGGCCATACCATTTCAATCTTCTTGTTTCTATTGCAATGAGGATTGTTGTTTCCTGTTCAACCGATTGCCTAATTGCTCTATTATAGAACGTGCTGAATTCTAGAAATAGCTCAACAGCGTCTCCAGAAGTCCATCTCCATGGCAAACAACTTTGTTTCTTCCTTTTTGGTAATCATCCTTTAGTGATAGGGATGTTGTCAGTCAGTCCATTCCTCAGTTTTATCCTAGCTTTGGCCCCATTATATAAGTTTTGATGGCTCTTATTAAATATTTGCTTATTTTCATGTTTTCCAGTGATTCCCATAGTTTGCCTAATGGGACTGTATCACAGGCTTTCTGGTGATGTATGAAGACCATATGTACCTTGCTATTGCTAGCATTTTTTTCAGTCTGCTGCGTGAGGGTAAATACATGACCTGCTCGCCCGAAAACCAGCCTGTTCTTCAGGTATTTTCCCATATCCTTCTGCTTGTAGCCTAGCGCTTAATATACGGCCACAAAGGCGACTGATGCTGCTGGTAACTGTGATCCCTCTGTAATTGGAGCATTCCTTTTTACTTCCCTTTTTAAAAATGGGTGTTATATGTCCTTCAGTCCATTCATCTGGCACAGTTCCACT
The DNA here is from genome assembly GCA_964056705.1 of Troilus luridus. Classification (NCBI taxonomy): domain Eukaryota; kingdom Metazoa; phylum Arthropoda; class Insecta; order Hemiptera; family Pentatomidae; genus Troilus; species Troilus luridus. Next base: position 208,169 of record CAXKTH010000109.1, read on the forward strand.
TTTAATGCATGTTGTCATTAGACCAGCCAGGTAGTTTTTAAGTTCAAGTGGCCCTTTTTTTGTAAGTTCAACTGGAATACTACCTGGACCTGGAGATCGTCCGTTTTTCACCCCTTTTAGCGACTCCTCCATCTCTTCCACAGATATCGGTTCAATATCGCCTATTTCAATATTTGTTGTACAAACAATAAATTTAGGGCGCTCGCTCTTCAGTAAGTAATCCAGAAAAGTATTTGATCCAGTCGTTCTGTGTAATAAGTAATAAGATCAATAGAATTTGTTCGTTTTGGATTTTTGATGGACTTTAATAGCTTCCAGGCTTCCTTTGGTTTTTGACCATGCATGGTGTTATTTATTAGTGTACTCCTTCCTTCCCAGTATTCATTTATTGCTGTGATCTTTTCCCGTTTAACATTTTTGCAGGCTCTTTTATACTGTTGGAAAACATTCGGATCCCTATTTAAAAATCATGTAGAGTATAACAACTTTTTTTCAGCAACCGTTATTACCATTTCCTCTTTCCACCAAAAGTTTTTTTTTCCCTTTCTTTGGAAACTTTTTTCCCCAATGCTTCTTTCAGATGATGGTATTCTTTTACTGGGTCAATAGGGGCTTAATTAGTTAATTTTGTTTTTAATCTCTTTTGAAAAATAATTTTTACCGATTCTTGTTGCATACTATCTATGTTAAACTTTATACATGGTTGTGGATTACTCACTTTTGGTCGGTTGTTTTGAAAGGCTGATGCATGATGTTTGAACATTATTTCACTCTTTAATAAAAAATGATTTGTTCCGCATTTGGGTCCTCTCATGACTCTCACATCTAAGGGTTTAACTACTTTGTTTTCCCTTAAAATTAGGTAGTCAATAATAGATTTTAACTGTTTTGTAGGCTGGTGCCAGGTGTATTTATGTATTTCCTTATGTTTGAAGAAACCATTTAGGATTTTCATTTCTAATTTTTCACATCGGCCAGCACCTATTCAAAACATTTAACCCTCATCCAGATATCCTTAATCAAACCCACTCTGAATGCATTGGAGCAGAATTAAGTATTCCTCTTCAGTTGTCCCCTCCTCCTAAAGCATTCCATCCTTCCGAAATATCAAACATTATTCATAGATTACCCGCCAACAAAGCCCCTGGACACGACCTAATCACATCCCAGATTCTAAAACGCCTTCCTCGGAAAGCGATCCTACTCCTTACATATATATACAATGCCGTACTCCGCACCACATATTTTCCTGATTCCTGGAAATTATCCATAATTAAGATGATTCCAAAACCTAAAAAACCACCAGAACTCCCATCTTCTTACCGTCCTATATCTCTCTTGCCCATAATGGGGAAAATACTTGAAAAACTCATTCTGAAACGTCTTCATCCTATCATAGAATCCAATCAAATAATCCCAGATCACCAATTTGGTTTCCGAACATCACACTCCACCATCCAGCAATGCCATCGTGTGGTGGACGTTGTCTCATCTGCATTAGAGCGCGGAATGTACTGCACGGGAGCTTTTCTCGATGTAGAGCAGGCTTTTGATCGAGTCTGGCATCCAGGACTGCTGTACAAACTCCGTAAATTCTTACCTTCAACTTACTTCCTTATTATCAGTTCCTACCTCAGTAATAGAACCTTTAAAGTAAACCATAATTGTTCCTACTCTTCCCTCTTCACCCAGTCTGCCGGTGTTCCTCAAGGTAGTATCCTGGGGCCCATCCTATACACGATATATACAGCTGACATCCCAACCCATCCAAGCACTGTCCTCACTACTTACGCTGATGACACATGTGTGTTATCAGTTAATAAGGATCCATTTGTTGCATCCCAATCTCTTCAATCCCATATCTCACACCTACAAGAATGGTGTCAAAATTGGAGGATTAAAATAAATCCTAACAAATCCCATCAAATTACCTTCACCCTTCGTCGTAAACCTACGAATTCCTGTCCTACTGTATCGTTTAATAATGTACCACTGAACCCTGTCGAACAGATACGTTACCTAGGACTCCATCTGGATAAACGTCTCACTTGGAATCCTCATACAAGACTGAAAAGACAAGAAACTGCTCGACGTTTTCGCCTACTTCAACACTTACTGGACAAACGCTCTAAGCTACCAATTAATTACAAAAGACTTATTTACATGACAGTCATCAGACCTATTTGGGCATACGGAGTTGAGCTTTGGGGCTCTACTAAACCATCCAATTCATCTCGTATCCAATCCTTGCAATCCAAAATCCTTCGTAAAATCCTCAATGCTCCTTATTATGTCACAAACAAACTCATCCATCATGATCTTAATATCCCATATGTTACTGATTTGGCCCAAACTAGATACCTATCCTTCCATAACAAGCTCCATACGCACTTGAATCCGCTAGTCTCTCAGCTTGCTTCCCATACTATTCCTGATAACCCTCCGAGGCGTCTGAAAAGAAGATGGCCTCGAGATCATCTACTATAGAACTTTATTGGAGTGCTATCGATGGGTAGTTTCTCCACAAGTGTTTTCATGTCATATGCTACATTTTTTTGCACATTTACTTGATATAATAATGTATTATAGTTGTAAATATCATTGAATTAAATAAAAAAAAAAAAAAAAAAAAAATTTTTCACAAATACTTATCAGTCGTCGGCCACTATCATTGGCAGTTACTTCACCATATCTTCCCACCACCTTATCGTCTATTTTATTGCCTGTTCTTGCATTTAAATTTCCTAGCCAAACCAAAATTTTTCTGTCAGCCACACTCTCGGAAAATTCCCGTAAGTCATCATAGAAATTATCTTTTTCTTGGTCCGTGGTATCCTCCTTTGGTGCATAGATACCTAGGAAGACTACTGGGTGGCCAAACATTTTTACCTCAACTTTAATAATTCTTTCATTGAAACATTCAAAATTCATCACGTTCTTACCCCATTTTTTCCTTAGAAGAATTGAGAGTTGGTTGTGTCTCTAAAACTTAAGCTCAGGGTGTTATAAGATCTGAACATCAAGTGATTATGGCTCCCTTTTAGTCGTCACAGTGAAATCACTTGCTTTGTGTATTGTACAATTGTGATGGTCGATTCGAAACGTGTCGCTGAAAATTTCTGATTCGTTAGTTATTTATCGCATTATAACATCCACACACTATATTTAACTCCAGGATCAGTATAGTTATCCTCTTAATAACACCAACTAGCCATAGTGTAAGCGTCATTAGCCAAGTAGCTTTCATGTAGTAATCACTTGTAATGGTATTATACCAAACATTTTTTTTGTTTAATTTTGTGAGCTCGAGTTTACAATTGTCGCATCTATGGGTTCCTAAACAGACTGAGGGGTTCAGAATATTACAGCAAGTAGAATTTCACATAATATGGGGGAGAAAGAACCATTTTGATGCATAAAGCCAGCAACAGAATGAATCGTCTCAACTTCTGAATTCAAACGGCCTCATCGGAGCTCATTGGAATGCTGTCTCATATCCTGCATGGCATTTCAAAAGTTAAAGCTTACTGTGATGACATCTTCTGTTATGAATTAGCTTTTGGAGAATGCACCAGAAAGTAAATGCTTGTTTGCAGAGCCTCAAGCAGAACGATATACATTTTAATAAAAACGAATGTTCCTTTTTCAATGAAAATATCAATTACGTTGTATCATTCAAAACATAAAAATTACCAGAGAGATTCCAAGCGGTCTCAGAGAAGCACTGCCTAAGGAATGTAGAGGAAGTGAGACGATATTTGAGATTAGTGAGATTTTTTACTAAGTTTATCCCAGAGTACAATTTTTTTTTTAGACAATGTGACGTTGAGAGATGAACGTTTTTGAAATATGAACGTTGTTGTAAAGTAAACGCTTTGTTTGTCTAACCTCTTGAACACCATTTTTGAATCTCAGGTCTGAATTATGTAATAAAAGATTTATCACTCAGTTCGACACATTTTAGCTTCTGATTCTTATCACAGACGGAAATTCTATGTCCCCATGCAGTATGTGTATAATTGGCCCAATCGTGAGCCATTATTATTATACATACTGCAGTCGAGCTCTGACTGAAGAAATCTCTCAAAGCTCTCTCGAGATTGAGAAATCAAACTCAAACAGCCAGCTTGATATATTAGCTTTGGGCATCATTTATGCTTCACCTCATTTCTTTGGCCAACTTTTAGTTCTTGTACGGATGATGAGCCGCTATCCCGTATTTTTCACCCAGATCATTGCTAAACAGTACCATTGCTAAACTAAAGCCATTTCTGTAAACTTTTCGCGTCACCAATAATTTAACCATCGAAACTCAAAATAGGGACATAACGATTCATCTTATCCAGTGCCAACTAATCCATACTGATAACTGTTCTGTTATGAAAATGTTCTGTCATAGTCTTGACCTTCTTAACCACATCTCCCACGGCAAATGCAATGATCTTGATAAAAATATCTCTGACTTTTGTTTTTGATTACCTAATAAAATTCAAAATGAGAATAATCATTTTTGATTAATGAAACATATTTAGATTAGCTAAGAGAATTTACTTCATTGGAATATTCAATTCAATTATTACATTAGACAATTTTACCATTCAAATAAGAATCAGGACATAATTTGTTTCTGAAGTTGAAAGGTTTTGCCTTTGCCGATCAGAGGATACTTTTTTGTCATTCCTTGGGGCTGATGAAAATAAATTTAGTTTTAAGTAAGGAACATATGAAGCTTTTTCAAGTTACAACAAATTTGCTTTCTTGGCCATCCATAATAGCTTTTCCATTAATATTGCCGAATACTTTTTCTTTCAATAAGGTACCATTCCCAATTTTGAAAGGTTACTTAAATTATCGGAGTATTCTTAATAGCGTCTCGCTTGTATATATGCTGTCGTATCTCGTTGCCAATTGTTGTGTCTTTATAATAAAGAACGCATTTGATATAACAGAATAACTGTACTGAAAAATATCGAAACATGCACTAAGGCAACGACGTTCCGTTATGTAGAACAGGACAAAGGAATTAAGGTCTCCATGTAAACAACTGATGAACAATGGCGCATAAAATCCGTGAAAGTGGAGCGAACCGGTAGTGGGGTTGTTGATTGGAGTAGGACACGTTATTACCACAGAACATAGAACCAACCATAGTTAGTTCTATGTTCTGTGGTTATTACGGACACAACACTTACTCATCAAAATCAAATTTACATTAATTTTTTCATTTACTTCTCCCATGAAAGCTAGGCTAATAAATCCATTTTTATGGTTTTGACCTTCACCCATCTGGAATTTTTTAAAAGTAAAATTCAAATTTTAAATTTTAGGTACAATTTTAAAATCGGAAAATTTGAACGTGATCTAAACGTTTAAATGTATTGTATGTTAATACTTTATCCTATAAGTGAATAAACTGACGATATTTTTAATTTTTATTTAATTTTCGGTAATCTTCATAAGCTTCAATCGTCCAATTGGCATAAAGCAGCAACACCTCTCTTGATCCAATGTTCGTGGTTCACTTTGGTTTCTAGTAGAATCGACAGGACATAGTTAGTTGAATGTCCAGTTGTTGAAAGAGTCCCTTTTCTTTCAGATGTCTTATATAGGGGGCACACATATTTGGTTGTGTCAGCTAATTCGGTACGTCTAGCTGGTTTTATCCATATTCTGGGAAGGTTATCACTTAAGATTTTGAATAGCGGTTCATCCAGGCAATGTCTAGAACAAAAAATGTTTTTACATAAATAGCTATTTATACCATTAATAATAGATAACTAAATAAAATAGAATCAATAAAATCATTTCTAAGGGGGTACAGAGAAGTGCGCTTTTTGTATTAGCGAAATGTCACGGCAATTTTTGAGTTTAGGAAGGGTCATTCAATGTTACTTATTTAAAGCTAAAACTGTTTAGTAAAAATTTTTCATTAGGCACTGAATCGAGCAGAAATGTTGAATCATACCTAAGGAAGTTAAAAAAATGGGAGAGTAAATGGTGATTAAGTGCAGGGAAAACAACAGTACAAGTTATTACGATACGAGCACAGATTTATTAAATATAAACATATATAGACAGACAGACACTTCACACACCAACATCGATCCAGCCAGAACACCAGTAGGATGCCAACTTACTGACAACAATGGTGAACACAGCATGGATGACATCGTGCACAGCCAACATAATCTTAACTGTCACTTTACTTTTGAGTGTCTATACTACAGTGTAGATGATATACAGAAGAGGAATTACTTCAACATGTGATATCATTTCTACAAAGGTTAATAACGTAAGATTTACGAATTAATTAATATAACACAGTGTTTAGAACATACTTATCTACATTCCAACGGGCTCCTACGATATAAAGCCCATATACGATAACACCATCATCCGGTCGACCCTGTTGTTCTTCGTTTCCTAAAACGGAAAAATCAAATCGTAGGAGGTCTATTGGAACTTGATATTTTCGAGCAAAATTCTGCATTGCTCCTGTTAAGAAAGCCTGTGTGAAATAAAATCCGGATATCCAGAAACTGCTAGGTTTTCCTTCATGGTACCACTTCTGTAAAAAAAATAATTTAAAAATCAATAATTAATTATTCTTTATTACCATCATTAATCATTTATTACTAGGAAGGAAGTACAAGTTACTTTAGACTAGAGAGTACTGTTTCTACATGCATATAGTATTTTATTCAATCCTCTATATGAGTGTTGCCTTTAAATTTCAAATTTAACTTTATTTTCCTATTCAAAGAATTTAAGTAAATTAGTGTAAAACAATTAAATATGTCAGGAGAAATTTAAATTGAATGAGGAATTTAATGTAATGTTATGAGAATCAAAGCCCAAACCTTTCTCTGTTCAGTCTTTCATATCATATCAAATGAGGGTATGGAAATGGATAAAGAAGAGTAAAGAATCCATTCATCGGGTGTTTCTTTTGGATTTGACTGTGTAGTAAAATTTCTTGCCGACGTTTCGCTGGGCATACTGTAAGCTTCCTCAGGGATTAATCTGAGACTGTCTTCAATTCCCGTAAAACTTTCTCTTCTCCGATGGTAAGATTCGACTTCGGTGGTTTGGCCTTTCTTAGGATTCTTGAGACTTCCCCACGGATTTCTTCGGCAATCTTTTCTTCCAGTTTGCTAACGGTTGCTTCAACCCCGCTTATAATTATTATATATTTCAATTGGTATTCTTTTGGGATACCAATAACAAAGTTTTTTCCTTTTTGAAATACTTTTAAAACATATTCCGACAATTCTTCTCATATTAGATTCTTCACGGCGTTCTTTAATGTTCCAAATACTTGTGGGCTCTTGGGTTTTTGTGCAGTAGATGGCTTATCGATTTTCTTTTTAAGTTTCGTCTTGACCTTCTGTTCTTCATAATTTGCTCCTAACCACGATCTTTGTCTATCTTATTCCAATCTTGTTGTAGTATTTTTTGGCTTAGTAATAAGTGTTCTTTAAAAAGTTTATGTTCTAAAAATACCAACTATTTTCTAGTTTCTGCAATCACGGCTTTAATTATAATGATGCGATCTGCGATCCTTTGGGTTCCGAAACCTGTAAGACGAATCACTTATGCCAATTCTAGCGCAATTATGTATGATCGCGTCATCCCTACATCTTTTAAGAAAGGCTAGTCTACAAATCATATTTACTTTCGCCTTTCGATGTTTTTCAAATATTTTCAACCTCAGAGCTATATCCTCCCCATAGTTAAGTACTCTCTTAAACTGTCACGGCCAATATTTTGAATCCATTCATCACGTGATTTCGACCGTGTAAGTCAAATTCTTTGCCGACATTTCGCTGGCTATACTGTAAACTTCCTAAGGACATAATCTGAGACTGGGTATCACCAATCCAAAAGAACAGTAAGTCCAAGTAACACTTGGTGTATATATTATACCAAAAAGAGCTCCCAGCTAACTATAATAGGGAGATCTTAATCTAATTCTAATCTAACTAATTATGGGAGATCTAATTAATTCATAGTAGTACATCAGATCTTCACTACAACTTGCCAAAACTATATTAACTTCAACTTAACTTTTAAGGTATGGTTGAAGAAAAGTGCAGGCGATTGATTATGCCCAGCATTTTGATCAATCTCCATTTTCACGACCAATTTGTCGAAATATTCAAAATTAATACCTATATTTTTGTAAAATTCACATGGTAAATCAAATTTGGTAATTTCTACAAATTTGGTAAATCGTAGTACATATTAAAATATTCTTGTTTGATATGTTTATTCATTTTTGTTAGGAAGTGATCTTTTTTAATTAATTTTATTAAACAAGAATGTCATAACATTTAAACGACTCTTACTTATAAATGGGAAAATCTTTAATCTTTTAATTGGGAAAGAAGAGTTGGGTGCCATTCTGTCAACAAAGCTATATAATCTATTAATAGAAAATCCACAAGAGCTCTGCCTCCAACTATATTACTGTATGATTTAAAGCCAGATTTAATTTATACAAGATGTTTTGGAGTATACTTGTAGTGTGCAGTTCTTTCCTATATGCTATAAGAGTTGGTTAAATAAAGTCACTTTGTGTACATACAATGGTCACTCTCTCCTGTTTATATCTCATTGCTATGTACACATTGCTTTAGATTTGAATAATTATTGCAGAAAATAAGTTCTATCAGATGAAGATAGAAAACAAAAGTGGTTGAAAACAAGGATCTAAGAGGGACACCTCAGGTAAGGATTGATGAAGAGGGAGTATGTTAATAATACATGACATGTTATCATAAGAGTTAAGAAATATTAAAAGTAGTAAGAATATGTGAATTTTTTATTTTCAGATGGTGGACTGAAGTTCTTGGGCAATCTTCGTGTGGTAGATTATGTAGAATACTGGGATTATAAAATCAATTGAATAGGGGCAGGGGACGAAAGTCTAACCTGAGTGAATTAATATTTTCAGTGACTTGAATAAATTAGGCTGAAGAAATAACAGATTTGAAGCAGTCAGAAGCTAAAGATGTAGCAGGAAATTTGTTTAACAAGTGCTACATGTTTGATGATTATACGAGGCTACTTTTAGTTTTATAATGATGTATGATGATTATTTTCTATGAATGATAACGGAATATTTTAATTACTACATGGAATCAAACTTGTAAGATTACTCAATAAATCTTAATGCTTGCTCATTAATTATACATTCTAATATTTCAATTGTTAAAAATTAATTTATTACTGCCAACAGGTGCATGAATTTTCTGGGAAATATACATTCCTATGAAACCTAAATGTAGTAGGATCTTTGGATTTGACTCTTTGAAAAGTGGTCTAAAATTTTTAATATCAATAGAAATAACACTTGTCCACTATATTTACCTCTAAAAATGCCAATCGTCTTATAAAATCGTTTATGTATGAGCCAAGTGGTTTTAAGCTGGGATATGAAACTTTAGACCATTGTCCTGGAATCTTTGATGTTAGTAAAGAAGTAGCAACGGATTCCAGCTCTGCTGTCATTACTATTTCTCCTTTCAAGGCTTTCAACAGGCTATTCAGATTCTTTTTAATGCAGTCTAGTAGCTTATTAAATTTTTCCATTTCCTGGACCAACACAGTGTTCATTGACTCTGAGTACACTGTATTTGATATTTGCATATTTTGATATGCTTTCAATGCCGATTCGACATCAAAACGTAACGGTAGCTGAAAATAAAATGACATTATTACTACTTTCTATTAAGTTTTTATTTAAGTCCTATCCCTCAGAACAAGGACTAAATGCATTATTTTTAATTTGGACACAGTCTCCCATACTGCTGGTTTACATAACATCACTTTTATTACAGGAACAACAGTTACCTGCAATTTTTTCCTCAATATAAATTGGAATTTTCATGGCAGAGAGGACATACACATAATTTCAAAGTTAGAACAAATAGCTATTGAATATACAAGTAGGCCCATCACCATCAAAGGCGCTATGGTCCATGGATGACCTTGGCCTTCTCGACAATATCTCTCCACTTTGACCGATCTTGAGGCGCTCTTCTCTATGTTCTTAACCCCAGGAGCCTGAGGTCTGCTCCCACATCGTCCAGCCATCACATTCAAGGGCTCCCGCTTCCTCTTTCTCCATCTGGACGTCCCTCCATGATAAGCTTTTGGGGCCTATTAATGTCCATTCTGAGTTCGTGCCCCAGCCATTTTAATCTAGCTTTTTTAATACAAGAACTATATCAGGTTCTGGATATAGGTCCATAAGTTCTGGATTGTTTTTTATGCGGAAACGATTTACTTCCTTGGTTGGGCCATATACTCTTCTAAGAATCTTTTACTCCTAAGCATTCAATAATTTTTCTTGCTGCTTGGATAGAGTCCACACCTCCCCACCATATATGACGACTGGACGAAGTATCGTCTTATATATCCTTATTTTGAGGCTTCGGGCTATAGCTCTATTTCGGAACACGTTTCTGGGGAGCCAATAACATGTGTTAACATTTTCGATTTTAGCCTTTATTTCCTGTTCCAGTCTGTTATCTTCTGTTATAATGGTGCCAAGTAGATCTATAAACATGTAAATTATTTGTTCTCTCTTTTTTTTTTAGTATCAATTTCATCATGATTAATACTTCATAATACTTAAGAATTTTGGGTCGTGTGATCTTTAAATTGTTGAGGTCATTTAACAATTTATAGATCTGAAAAAAAAAATTACAACATGTAAGAGCGATAATGGGTTACAATATAGGAATTGTTTATAAATCTCAAATCAAGGTCGGGGAGTACCACCAAGTCAGGTGAAGGAATGCTTCTGACATTCGAACATTGATTCATTTGGAGTCTTTCAAATGGATGATTCCAGGATAACTTAAATAATTGCAAAGACCTAGGGAATGATGGCCGGACAAGGTCTGAGTGATCAAGACCACCTACAATTCGAAAATTGACAGCTACATCACAGGACCAAGCCAACTGGTTGAGACACCCTGAAGGTAGTGATCGATTGTCACACCAGATCAGATGATAATTAAATTAAATTTTAAAATTGAAAAAGTAGCATAAGCTAGTACCAATGTTATTTGTCGTGACATTTACTGATAATGCACGAGTTTGGAGATGTACTGTATTTTTAAATTAAGTCAATCATTTTTAGGTTTTCAATATTCATTATTAGAGTAACTCTTAAAATTTAATTTAAAAAAGACAAAAACTTAAAAGTTAGAGCATTAAAAATATTTATCATACAACTTCGAACAGATAATCTGGGAAATTTTAACTACCTCTAGCAAAATCTTATTATAATTTATTGAGGTGTATACTCTCTAACATATGATTAATGACGTATTATCTGCTTACTTTTTCCAGGATTTCACGAGTAATAGTACTAAGCATTTCTTCTGCTTCACCACTCACTGATGAATCGGGATGTAAAACTTTTACAAGAGAATCAAACAATATGCTCATGTTCATCATATCACGGGAGATGCCTGCATTAGGATGGAGGCCGTATACTTCAGTTGGCATTTCCTCAGGAAGATTCTAATAATCATAAATATTAATTAACAAAATTAATTTAACTGTTGAGAAAAACTAGGCCTACTTTTACTCACTTGTTTATCAATTATAGAAGTTTAAATATGTATAGAATTACTATATGCATATATAATAATCTTTTTGCTAAGGATAAGGTTGTAATTCTCTATAAAAAAAAAATTGTTTGATAAATTAGAAAAAAAAGAAGTCTATCTTTTTAAAAACTAATAATGACATTAGTGCTTACTACCCAAAAATTAGGAAACAATTAAAATTAAATTCATTTTTTATCTAAACGGAACCATTTGTTATAGAGAACTTCTAATTTTAGTACTTATGGCTTATTATTTATAAGTTTATAATAACAAGTATGATATATTGAGTGACTACACAGTCAACCTTGATTGGTTGACTCCAGTCAACCTTGATTGGTTAAAGGCAAGGGCCGATGTGTTTTGATTGATTCAAACTACGGTTGTGGAAAATGTGCGGTTCTATTTTACTTCTAATCCGAATCTCCTAATTGTGAAATTGTGTTTTGAGTTTCATGAATAGAATAAAAATGGTATTATTTTATTCCATCATCTTCGGTATCATTGAGGGAGAAAATCTGGTGTACAGTGGTTGTATTAGGTTAGAATCCCATTCGATAGTTTATAATTTTCCTTTTAATTAAGGGCACTTGGCAGTTGTCTACAGCATCTGCAATTACTTATATGCTGTATTAAGATGGATTGTTTCCATACAATTACCATTTCTGAACTATTAGTTTTTTAGTGGAAACAGAGCCAAACGGGCTCAGGAATTCATTTGAGATACCATCTGGGTCTGGAGTTTTGTTGTTTCTTAACTTTGAGAAAATAATTTCTATATCCTCACAAACAGGTAGAATTACTTCATCTGGACCCTTATCTAAGACCATTTCTTCATTCTATTCAAGGCTGATTCCGTGATTTCAGTCACTGGAAATCATCTTTCCATCTCTCTCATGTCGGGCTCCAGTATTAACAACCATCCTTCATTTTGTATAATACCTATTTATTAAAGTTTCGATTATCTTGAAGAATTTTCCTACATCTTTATTCTTTTTAACTTTATTAAATTCTCTTTTGTTGTTTCATATTCTTCTTTGTTTTTTTTAATTTTTTATTACTGATATGCCTTCTGTTTTTGGTATTGGCATAGTTATACTCCTTTCAAAACATTAATTTTGTATATCACATTTGGATCCCATTGAGTAATTATTGGATCCATCACTTATTAATCGTCACAATTGAACTTAATTATATTTTTGGTTTAATTTAAACGATACGAAAACTAATTATTTACCAACTTGAGGATTGAATCCACCATGGCAGAATTCATATCATTGAAGAGGCATTCTTGAATGAATCACTCTAGCTCTTTGTTGAATGCTTATTTTTTTATTTTAAAAGAGCATGCATATTTATCACCATAGTATGTCTGAACCTTCCCTTAATTCTAAAGGTATACATTCTACCATTAATAGGTTGAAAATCAACTATGGCATACAGCAATTTCTTTACTACTAGAAATGAGATCTCATACTCAAGTTTTCCTTTCCTGATAATTTAATAGATTCTGGCTTCCTTATTATTGATTTTTATTCTCAAACAACCAGGATTCTTCACAGATCCTAATTATCCTGAAACGGTCATTGCTAACAACAAAGAAACTGAAGAGCCTTCTATACTAAGTAACCAGGATTGTATTAAAAGTGAAATTCCGATATCCGATCATATTATATCTACTTTTTTTTAAACCAGCAACATTACATCATGGTCCTGGTACAATCAATGAAAAGTGGTTTAAGATCTAAAACGGAAGATTTCTAAATCAAAGAAACCAGATTACACCGTAAGTCCTGCTAAACAAGGAAGCATTATAAAAAGTCATAACCAAATTCTAGCTAGTAAACTAGTTGATGCTATCTGCACTACCTGCAGTTACAAGTTCTACAAAAAAGTCAATTCCTGGTAGTTCAAGAACTTTGTTAACTCCTAGAAAAAAGAGAGTTCAATATCTTAAACGCCCAGTATCTGTATATATTAAGACGGGTACAGGAATACTAACTGGCAAAAGTCTTCCATTTTTCGCCTAGTAAGATTCCTGTTCCGATAACTGTAAAACAAATTCCTGTTCAGAAACTAACTGTTAAATTATATTCGAGAGCTGAAAAGTTAGTAATTAAACCTGGGTCTTCATCAGTTCTTAAACCAGCAGAAAATAGACAATTTTGAACTCCTAAAATCTTTAGCAGAAACCAACTAGAGCTCCTTAGGTCGTAAAAAAAAACATCAGCGCTCCCATCATTTACAAGATTTCATAGTTGGACGACGATAGAAAATTGAGTGGGAGAGACTATTATATTCGTGTTGCCTCCAACAACGCCATCCCCATTATGCGGTTGCGCAGATGACTTGTGCCAATGTTCGTCAGCTGCTTAGATGTACACCATTGTATTTGCTATTATACTGTTTACTCTTGCTTACATTGTGCCTGTTACTATGTTTTCAATACAACGATTCTTTTAAATTCAAATGCGTGATTTAGTCTAAAGATACAAATGTTGTTAAATCAAATGATAGGGTGTATACAAAAAGAATGATCGTTTTCAACCAAATATTTGTATTATTATTTCTTTGATATAAAATACAATTAATACTCAGAGAATAGTCTATTTTTATCTACCGTCATTAGTCATCTGCTAGGCAATTGCTCGAGCCCAGAATGATACCATTCCTTGGAATGGCTGTTGAAGAACTCTTGGACCGCAATTTCAAATTCCAAATTATCATTTTTTTCCCTTGAAGAAAATGGGTCATGGATCAAACAAGTAGTAATCCGATGGCGGAAGGTCTAGAATATATAGAGGATGAGGCAGGAGTTCGAACCCATGAAGTTCTTTAAACTTTTTTTTGGTTCGACGAGAAGTGTGAGGACGAGCATTATCATGTTGGAATGAAATTCCTTATCGGTTCAAAGCAGGATAACACCCTGACAACTTCGCGTACAAACTTTCCAGCTGTTCGGAGTAGAGTTCAGAATCCATAGATCATCCATCAGGAACAAATTCGTAAAGAATAAAACCTTCAAAATTCCCAAAAAACTCAAAGCATGGATTTTTTTTTCAATCTAGCTATCCATCATGGGTATTCGGATTTCACCAGTAAACCCACTTTTCATCACAGGTGAGAATCTTCCGGTAAAATCTGATATCAGAAGAGTTTTTAAATAAATTTTGACGAATTTCTAACCTCTTAGCTGATTGCTGAGGATAAGTTCGTGGGGGACCAGTCTACAGCACTTCATCTGTCATGTTTTTTCTTTCAAACAAATTAATAAACAGAGGCTTTTATTGAAGAAGTCGAATGGAATTAAACAAACTTAGAGAATAATCTAAATGGATTATTAAGTATTAAATAGAATTAAAATATTTAGAGCCCTTTGAAATCTTGAATTTGAAAAAAACGATCATTTTTTTTTACACACCCTGTTATCATTCTAATAAAAATAAAATATTCTGTAAGCGTAAGTTATAAAGTGTATGTTGTAAAGCGTTTATGGTTTATTGATGGTGAAAATAAGATATTGTCTCTTACTTCAATAAAGGCTACAGCATCTCTGTGGTAATAAGATTCTGGAGGACGGAATTTGCTGTTCCCACGACAAAATGAATAATTTTCACCATAGATGGCTTCATGGTTAACGTAATCTTTAAGAAGGGTAGTTAACGTGCGTCTGTCCCAATCGTCTGTCACCCTTCCACCATAATTACACTCTCCGGTCAAATATAAGACTGCTTTATATGGTATTTCGTTACATTTATTGATGAATATCTGTAAAATAAAACAAAAAGTGTTGGACAAAAAGAATTAAAAATATAAAATTGTACATTTAATTTAAAAAAAAGAAGTTAAAATGTAACAAAAACAATATATTTTTGATGAAGTCCAATTTAAGAATAAGGAGAAAAAAGATTATGTATAGAAGTTATTTAATGTTTGAAGTGCCTTTTTTTGTCTTTTAAAAGTTTCAATATTAGCACACTAATGTAAATAATGTACTACACAAATTTAGTTGTGTTGTACAGCAACGGAATCCATTCAGCATATCACGCCCGGGTGTCAAGTTCTTCCAGGAAAGGAATGTTTGCTGAGACACAATAATGTGGAAAAATTGTTCACCAAGAATTTGCCATGAAGTTTAATACTGGATTAATTATAGGGGCCAGGCCATCATTATTCATCACACGATTCCTCATTACAAGCCTGATATTTTGCTTATCCTAAAGGAAGAAAAATGTGCAAATATAATTGAAATAGGAGTGCCGGCAGATGATAGCCTACACAAGGTGGATGCCGAAAAAATAAGAAAATAAGAGATAGGAACTGAAGCAATTATTTAAGGTTGACAAGGGTACTCCGCACCACATATTTTCCTGATTCCTGGAAATTATCCATAATTAAGATGATTCCAAAACCTAAAAAACCACCAGAACTCCCATCCTCTTATCGTCCTATATCTCTCTTGCCCATAATGGGGAAAATACTTGAAAAACTCATTCTGAAACGTCTTCATCCTATCATAGAATCCAATCAAATAATCCCAGATCACCAATTTGGTTTCCGAACATCACACTCCACCATCCAGCAATGCCATCGTGTGGTGGACGTTGTCTCATCTGCATTAGAGCGCGGAATGTACTGCACGGGAGCTTTTCTCGATGTAGAGCAGGCTTTTGATCGAGTCTGGCATCCAGGACTGCTGTACAAACTCCGTAAATTCTTACCTTCAACTTACTTCCTCATTATCAGTTCCTACCTCAGTAATAGAACCTTTAAAGTAAACCATAATTGTTCCTACTCTTCCCTCTTCACCCAGTCTGCCGGTGTTCCTCAAGGTAGTATCCTGGGGCCCATCCTATACACGATATATACAGCTGACATCCCAACCCATCCAAGCACTGTCCTCACTACTTACGCTGATGACACATGTGTGTTATCAGTTAATAAGGATCCATTTGTTGCATCCCAATCTCTTCAATCCCATATCTCACACCTACAAGAATGGTGTCAAAATTGGAGGATTAAAATAAATCCTAACAAATCCCATCAAATTACCTTCACCCTTCGTCGTAAACCTACGAATTCCTGTCCTACTGTATCGTTTAATAATACACCACTGAACCCGGTCGAACAGATACGTTACCTAGGACTCCATCTGGATAAACGTCTCACTTGGAATCCTCATACAAGACTGAAAAGACAAGAAACTGCTCGACGTTTTCGCCAACTTCAACACTTACTGGACAAACGCTCTAAGCTACCAATTAATTACAAAAGACTTATTTACATGACAGTCATCAGACCTATTTGGGCATACGGAGTTGAGCTTTGGGGCTCTACTAAACCATCCAATTCATCTCGTATCCAATCCTTGCAATCCAAAATCCTTCGTAAAATCCTCAATGCTCCTTATTATGTCACAAACAAACTCATCCATCATGATCTTAATATCCCATATGTTACTGATTTGGCCCAAACTAGATACCTATCCTTCCATAACAAGCTCCATACGCACTTGAATCCGCTAGTCTCTCAGCTTGCTTCCCATACTATTCCTGATAACCCTCCGAGGCGCCTGAAAAGAAGATGGCCTCGAGATCATCTACTATAGAACTTTATTGGAGTGCTATCGATGGGTAGTTTCTCCACAACTGTTTTCATGTCATATTATACATTTTTGCACATTTACTTGATATAATACCATTATAGTTGTAAATATCATTGAATTAAATAATAAAAAAAAAAGGTTGACAAGGCAAAGGTTAGCCATCTCAACAAATAGATTGATTCCAGAAATAACGATACACACTATATAACAATTAGACCTATCTGTTAGTATTCTGGAATAAATACAGAAATGGATGTTGCTCCGAACTGCAAGTATTGTTATAAAACTCATGAACATTAAAAATTAAGTTTTTCAGCCTTAACCTTGACTTATGTCCGTGTGCATTGTAGCTAGAAGCTGAGAAAAAGAGGGATAATAATAATTTAAGAAATTTATACATTATTAATTAAACTAGCACAATATAAAATTCACACAAAAATTTATGGAAGATTTAGATTTAGGGCACCAAAAAACCTCACCGCTGAAAAAACCTAGAAAACGGAAAAAGTAACTGTTCCGATTACGATAATACTCAAACATTTTAAAACCACGAAATTAAGTTGTTTGAAGTTTCGTATCTGATCTTAAGAGTGCCCGATATAGATGTTCTAGGACTCTTTTGCTCTAGGAAGTTTCTTATATCCACACTAATAAAACACTATTGTATTATCTTAGATTTTATATATAAAATACGATAATCAAATAAAAATGAAACAATGTTTTAGGCATAAATGGAAAAAATTACAAACAAGAAGCCTTAAACCTCAAACATAACAGAAAACGAGATTTCACCAATTAAGGGATTATCAGGGCAGAGATATTGAGGAATGATTATAAATAATAATAAGTTTCCTACAATGGATATAATCTAAATACAAGTATGTATGTGGATTCTGGTCCTGGTGATACACTTTTGGCGTCTTTCTGGTCTCTGAGTTTGGGATACGCTGCATTTTGTTCTTGTTGAAATCTTTACTCTAGTTGTTGTTTGATCAAAAATCAATTACATTTTGATGATTTATTTCCCTTTAATGCACAAGGAATTAAAAATGTTTAGTTAGAAAAACTAAATCGATATAATTTTTCCTATTCAAGTTAAAATTGAAGATGGCCTTGTGACCTCTAAGATGAAATTGTTATTTGGGTACTATCACTGGCTAATTTCTGTACTTGTCTACATTCCTCCCATTTACTTGTTGTATTGTTATAATACAGTTGTGAATTTCAATGAATAAATTATTTAAAAAAATAAAGTATTTCAACATGTTTTATTATTATTTCGTCTCGGCTTCTTGGGCCTGCCGGAATGTAGAATAATGCAAAAGATTATATTCTAAAGTGGTGATGGGGTACGTCATGATCCGCTTGTTTTTACAATAAAAAAGTAATTAAAATAATGACAATACTTACTTGTAGCTGGCTTATGGAAATCTGGTAGTCTGAATCATTAAAGCCGTAAGGAATATTCCATCCAATTGGGCCAAAGCTACAACGTTCAACTACAACACCATGAAAGAACAAAATACCGAGTAGAAGACGAGAAAATATCAGTTCCTTATCCTCGCAGGAATAATAAAATTCCATCGATGAAACTGGTGGGGACTTATAACAATTCAAAAGACTATTTTTTAATCCAATAGAAGATTCATTAATTATTTTTACTCCATTCTGAAGTATTACAATAGGGAACTGAAAAACAATAATGATTAATGCAATATAAAATTAATTAAAATCTTCACCACTTTTAAAATATATGTGTGTTTTATATTTTACTTTGTCTGTTGGATAACTTGTGAGGAACAAGCGAAATCCTGTTACATCTTTGGCTGATTTTCCTAAAGTCGGTAATTGCTCGTACACCATTTCCAAACTCGGCATCCAAGATGTAAGCAAATGGCAATTCTGCAGGCAGATCCATTTATTGGGAGAGAAATGGGTTTTTATCATTTCTTCAGCTATAGGGCCCTTTAAAAAGCAAGGTACAGAAATTATTATTAGAATACATTTTACGTATCTTTTATTATAATAAATAATACTTATCTATGAAATAAATCGTCAAGATATTTTATTTCAGAACATTAAAATTTCCTAATATACATTTCCTTATATTATTAGGGGAACATAATTTCGATAGTAATTGTAGGAAATACAACATTTTAAATTTCTCAATACAAGAAACCGCTCGACGTTTCAGGCTACTTCAACACTTACTAGACAAACGCTCTAAGCTCTCAGTTAATTACAAAAGACTCATCTACATGACCATCATACGACCTATTTGGACTTACGGAGTAGAGCTTTGGGGCTCCACTAAGCCATCAAATTCTTCTCGTATCCAATCCCTACAATCCAAAATCCTTCGTAAAATCCTCAACGCTCCTTATTTTGTTAAGAATATAGTCATCCATAACGACCTTAATGTCCCATTTGTTGCTGATTTGGCCCGAACCCGGTATCTATCCTTTCATAACAAACTTCATTTCCACTCAAACCCTCTAGTTTCAAACTTAGCTTCCTCTTCAATTCCCGATAATCCTCCGAGGCGTCTGAGAAGAAGATGGCCACGTGACCTTCTTAGTTGAACATGCGATTTGAGAACTACCAGTGGGTAGTTTCTCTACATGTCATTATATCATATCATTATGTATCACTCAGCCAATTTACTTGTTATATTATTGTAATATAGTTGTAAATATCAATAAATAAATAATAAAAAAAAAAAAAAAAAAAAAAATTTCTCAATATATCTGTTGGAAGTATTAACAATAAAATCGGCAGTCGAGAAAAAAAAATGGCCAAATTAACTGTTTCATCCATCTTAACTAATCTTCTACATTGGCACTCTGGTTTTATAAAATGTTTTTGAACACAAAACAAACAATTTCTTGTTATAATTACAAAAGAAAAAGATTATATAAAGATAAAATAGGCAGCGGAGTGGCTCAATGGAAGAGCGCTGAGTTGCCCTCCCGAAGTTCCCGGGTTCCGGGTGTGGCAGATTTTATTTAATCTGTTAAGAGCCGGATGGATCCTTTGGGGTCTTGGATCCTCCTGTGGCTCATTCATTCCCTAAAGTGGGCACCTAAAATAGAAGGAAAATCTGGTGGTTGAGCGTGAGCTATGATAAATCACGTCCCTGCACAGCCGCTGTCCAAGAAACAGTACAGTCTCTACCGCGTACTGAACCAAGACCCTTATTGGTTTGTAGTGTTACATGTCTTTAAATATATACTGAGTTTTAAATATATAAATGAGTAGCAACCTACAAAAAAGAAAAACAAAATTATTTAGTCGAGGAATCACAGAGGACTGTTGATTGGTGAGCAGTGGAAATTATTTAGCAGTCATTGTTACTTTCAAGGTATAGTCACGGATACCAGCTTAAATATAAAACAAATCTTTTTGCCAATGACCAGATCTTTTTATTTTAGGATGTTTATGCTAATTATTTATTTTTAAAAATAATTGATGATTAGGTACATCAATATTTACATCTTTTACTGTTTAACATTTTTTATAAAATAATATAAATTTGTTTATACAACTTTCAAAATGTCTAATGCAAAATTAGAACATATGGGAATTATTAATACTTGAGGATAGAATTATTAATACAAAAGGATAAGTGTAATCATTTTTAATCTTATTAGTATATTATTAATATTTTATGAATGTGTAAGCACTTTTTGAGGAAAAATAAAACTTATTTCAAAAGTATACTGATATAGGTTATTAGTAATGTACTAATATGGGAAATGTACATCATATTACTACAATTGATAGGTACATAGTTATAAATAATAGAATTAAATACCTGTCCTTGTCCTAATGAAATTGTCATGAATTGAACGCCCTTGGTAGAAGCAAGTTGTAGTAATGATTTAACTGAATCTACTCCTGGAGAAAGCACAAATATGATTGGTGTGAATGGGCTGCAATTGTAAATAGTTTCTTCCAGATTTATAACAGGAGCCTCGACAAATTGAGGACCAGCCTCTTCCTTTACAAACTTTTCTATCATTGGAATGATTTTTATAAGATGGATACAGGAAATAGTGATAAACTTCAGGGATATTAATTATTAAAACATACACAAACACACTCACACTCACAAATATAGAAAAGGTGCCCAGAAATACAAGCGTTTCAGGCTCACTAGTTAAGGATGATCATATAAATATTTAATGGTGCTTACGTTATATTATTAAAAATTCTATTCAGTGGTCATAAGTTAACCCAGTTTTTATGGCCTTATTGTTATACTTACCAAGCATTTTGTGCAATGAAAAAAAAAAATTTACTTACAAGATAAATGATAATTACACAGAAAAAGTTAGAAAAATCTCAAAACTAAAAAAAAATCTGTTGTTGAGTTTTTCTCAATATCATGTTATCTTTACATATAAATCATATATCATAGTTTCATAATATTTCCAACACTATAGTTGACCACATTTTAAATAAATTTATTAATGGGGGCTAGAAATGTGGCGATTACACCCCCCGGGCACCACTTACTGTGACACGCATGCAGTACACAGCAGGCTACACGTTCCCTAAAGTCGTCTCCCCTAGGTAACCCCCCCCCCCCCCCCCAGCCGGGGAAAAATGGATTAAACAATTAAAATATGGTTAAAATGTGGTTAAAATGATTTGTAGATATAATATATGACCATAAATAATAATTAAAAAAATTAGGTACAGCTATTGATAAAATAGATATAAAACTTACACGATCCGATCGGAACATCCTGAAAATAATAAGCATTTGAAATACGGATAGCTTGATACTCCAAGGATAAGGGACATCCAGAAAAGTTGGCGTGGATAATTCGTAGAAGTGGTGCCACTGTTCTAGGTGGCTTCCAAAATGATCAGTAAAACCTGAAAAAATGTTATTAATATTAGTTTTATTTATATGTAAGGAAAATTAATATGAAGGGGATTGAATAATCAAAGATCAATCAATTGTTAAGATTAATAGGAAACATCGTGACTGTAACTTACAACCGTTGAGTGGCCATTTTTCAAAATTTTACATCTCTTAGTTAGAGATTTCAAAAAAGTAAACACTTGAGTCAAGTTTGAGAAGAAAGAAAAAGAGTAATAACTTGAGTTACTGGGGGGCTAGTAGGATTAGGACTAGCGAACAACTCTCCCTGTTAAATTTATTAATTGTTTATACAATTTAATGTCAAGATAATTCTTTAACACTTAATTTTGAATTAATTAATTAGTAATGGATAGATACTTTTTCACTAAGAACTTTATAATGGGAAATTGAGTAGAAAAATTATAAGAAGAACACTAGGAGCAGTGCACTCAACGAGAGATACTCTAAGACTTTTTTATTTAGATTTAGGGTCTATTTACAGTGATAACTAATGGCTATATTGGCTATATATGGCTTCCTTGATGGGGTCTGAACTGGCGAAGTTTATTTTAGCTTTCTCTCATTTTTGAGGCTTTCTGTTTGGAATTATCCTTCTATTATAATATAAATATTAAATTTCACGTTAAAAACTAGTTATAAGTTACCTCTAAAACATTCGAGAGTTTCAGCCCTACAGATTTCATCCCATGATGATTTTGGTAACCATGATTCTGCAATGTTAGCCAGTGGGTTCGTTAGTGCTACCCCGCCTGTTAGGAGGAAATTCAGCTCATCTTGATTTAATTTATCATTTGCTCTGAAAATTATGAATAATTAACTTAAACTATGTGAAAAATTATTGATGCTTCTAAAAATTCAATAAATTAAATTATTTTTGGTTCGGATTTAACAAAGATACAAAAGATGTAATTTCGACGAAACATGATCGAATTTTTTTTCACATTTTTCACCTCTGCTTTTCAACTGTGCATTAGAAAGATAGTTCGAGAATGGAGAAAAGCCATCAATACTAAAGGTGTTCAACTAGGAAGAAATCCAAATAAAATTACTGTAGCATTATTACTGTCTAGCGTTTGCAGATGACATGACGTTAATTACTTACTCACTGGAAAATGCTCAAGAACAAATCAGAGAATTACAAAAACAAGCAGCTAAAGTAGGACTACAAATATCATTTGAAAAAACAAAGTTCATGACAAACATCAGTGATGCCCCACAACATATGACAATTCATGGCAACACAATATGTAAAACAAATAGCTTTAAATACAGCCATAGAAACTAGAGTCCACAAAATGCAACGGATGTTTCACATGACAAATAATATATATAACAAAAAATCCATGTCCTGGAACACGAAATTGAGACACTACCAAAAAGTGGTTAGACCTGAAAATCTGTATGCGGCAGAAACACTTAAATTAACAAGAACTGGACATCTCGAAAAACTAGAGAAGGCTGAAAGAAGAATTTTGAGAAAAATACTGGGAGCTAAACGAAATAATAATGCAGAATACAGGTTAAGACCAAACAGAGAGCTATATTTGAAAATTGAAAAACAAACGAGGTAAAGAAGGCTGCAATTTTTTGGTCACATCTACAGAATGGATGACGACAACCTAACCAAGCGCATCTTCAACCTTCTGAACAGTTTCAAATCTAAACCCACATGATTAATTGAAATTGAGAAAGACATGAAACATGTTGGAATTAAAAAAGATACAATAAAAAACAGAACACCTTTTAGAGGAGCAGTTGAAAGGGCACGGTTTCGGGAGAGGAAGAACCAACAACGAGAAGATAGTGGACTCCAGAAGAGAAAGAACAACACTCTCTAAGGATGAAGGAAATTTGGAAGCAAAGGAAATCGAACAATGAAAAGTAACCAAAGTTGATTCATCGTACCCTCCAAATGGGTTATTAAGAAAAAACATATATACATTGCGCGTGGATTTCATCCATTAATTAACAATCTCAAATTAAGAACAGATTATCTATACAATTCTACAAGTGTGCAACCTGTCATCTCAGTCTATTCAGATAACTGCAAGCAGTTAAAAAAAATAGTTATTTCATAATAAAAAATAGGCATTATAAAATTACTGAATATATATTAAAATATCAAAGTTATATTAGTCTGGCATATTTACTGATTGTATGTTTGTTACATTCATAAATATATACAAAGATATGAAGTGAAAGCGTGAATTTATAATTTGTTAAAATGAAGAAGATTAATTATGCGAAAATGAACAATAATTATAAACATATAGCCTCAAAACTTACTTCATTAAAGCAACGGTGAAGATAAATGAGTATAAGATTCTGTGCTTGCTGAACAACGATGCTGCGACACTGTTGTATACTGTCGATTGGAACGATTTTTCCATCTCAAAAATAAACTCGTCGTCCGTTTCTAATTTTTTTTTCAATCTGAAAATAAGATTAAGGAACATAGTAAATTTAAAAATAATATCAACACGAAATTCCTAAACAACAAAAATGAACGGAAAAAAATAATTTATTACTATCTTGGATTTATTTATTTTATCTTACAATTTTTTTCACTCCTATGATATTCGTGACATTTATTTTGACATTATATGAATGAAAATAACTATTTGAATCTAACATGTCCTGTACTATTATCTGCATTACGTAATATACATTTTTCATAATTTGCCCAGAAATAAAAAGTGGAAATTGATAAAGCTAGATACATAAAGTTTTATATAAAATCAAATTTTCCCAATACATTTTAATTCCTAGAGACCGAATTTTTGAGCGGTAAAAAAAATAAATGAATGGGCTCGGAAAAAAGTGCATCTGAAAAACTTGAAAAATGTAATCGTGAATAAAAAAATAATAGTTTTATATAATGTGTAAAATACCTAAAATATGCAAATATTTATTTGTTTTTATTCAGAAGAAGAACGATTAATTCTATTTTTTTTTCGGTTATGTTTCCATATTTACAAAAATTTTCAAACACCAGTTATGCCAAAACCCTTATAAAACCAGTATAAAACAATTCCCAACCAGGCATAAAAATAAGTAAATATGATTTTAATGATCTTATATCTATTATAACATAAATAGAAAGTCATTAAATCACTTACGTTTTTCGTACAACGGCCTCACAGATTGAAATGAACCATTCTAATGAGAATTGGTACATAGGATCGACCTGGGGTAGGTCAGCGACAGTATAGTAGAGATGTGAATTTCGCAGGGCAACGGGCCGGTATACATTTCCAAGCATGTCGATTTCTTCCCTAGCCCGTTCTGATTCCTTCTGTTTTTTCGAAATGTCCGCAGCTGTTATCTGTAAATAATCACCAAATGATATATATTATTGAGGATATAAATAATAAATAATTTAAAATAAACGGTAAGGAAAATAATACTGATGTTTTTTGGACATTTGTACAGAATGGGTGACAACAGGCTGTCAAAACAGATCTTTAAGTATCTCTGGGAAAAGATATTAACTGCAGCTGGATCCGAGAAATTAAAAAATATTTAGAAATACACAACATAAAAGCAGAAGCTCCAGCACAGAGAGATGCCTTCAGAAAGACAGCGTTGGACTTCGGGTTCCAGGGTACAAACAATAAGAGAAGAGACACGAAGTGGTTGGATGAAAAAAAAAAAGACATGGTGAAGAGATGAAAGAATATTGTAGGAAATGAAAGCTACAAATGAGAAGGAATTGAAAATGGCACGTGGTCCTCAGTTGGCCAAAACGAAGGGAAATAAAAATTCCTCAATAAGTTTTCTCTCAAGATTAAGAAAAATAATAATCATCTAGCTTTCTTAAAATTTATTATGATACATTTTGGATAAGATTACCTTGATTACCTTCATGCTAATATTCTGTATCCAAAATATATTAAAAATATATTTTTAAAACTATAAAGTGAAACTATTTAAATTAAATGTATATTTCTGACCTTTATCTAAAAAAAGTTAATTTGGTATCAGTTCCGCAGGTTGTCACTTCTATTCAAGTCACAATTTTTTATTCGTTTCCTATTTAATATTCTCGAAAATAAAAAATAATTTTATCACCGAATGTATATTGTAACAATTATTGACTGTAAATATTAACTATTACCGACTTTATATAGATTAAAGAACCGACTTACATATAATGTTTAGGTTATGTCATCATAATCATTACAAGACATTATTTGTCTTGGAAATAAATAAAAAACACTCCGTCTCCGAGAAGGTAATTATATTTATGTGTTTATTAGTACAAAACAACGGAAAGCTGCATATCAACATTAATTTCTAACCTCGTGGATCTTGAGCTCAGTACTTGGTAGAGTTACTGTTTCTAAGCCAACTGTTGTGTGTGGAGGTGATGTGGCCGAGACCACACTCAATTGCGAGGTTTTTCCCCAATTAAGGGTATTCACATTTATGGCTATCAACAGATTAAATAATGTATCAGCCACAACCGGATTTGAACACTGGAACATCAGCCACAGAAAACTCTATCAAAATATTATTAGCTGGGTTATAGTGTGCAAATATAATTATACAATTATATAAGATATAAAAAATATAAATAGTTTTTGAGTATATATTACCTTTGAACGTTCCAAGGTGGGAACAGTGTCTGGATGAGTTAAAAGATCTTCCCTTTGGAGGCAAGCTAAAATGTCCGATTCGCATTCTTCTAACAGTTCTTTGTTTTTAGCCGATTCCGAAATCAAATTTTTCCGTTTGGTTTCTAATGCAGGACTGAAAAAAAATTTAAGTAAAATTCATGTATTATAAAAACCATAAAACAGTTTTATTTGACTTAAAATATTTATTTAAACACCTACAGGCACTTTCTAGAATTAGGGGATCTAGAATTAGCATTTTCTAGAATTTTTAATTTACAATTGCTTACGTTAATTATATAACAATATATATATGGAAAGCAGTTATTGATATTGGTAAAGTTTTATTGTTGCAAAAAACAAGTTAACTTACTGCTTCAGGGAAACAATGGTGCTAAGAACTTGATCAGAAAGTCCTTCAATAGTTAGACTGAAATTGATCACTGTAAGCTTGTTAAAAATTGGAGGCAAAAAACATGGATTCATCAACTTGGTA
Source organism: Troilus luridus (assembly GCA_964056705.1). NCBI lineage: Eukaryota > Metazoa > Arthropoda > Insecta > Hemiptera > Pentatomidae > Troilus > Troilus luridus. The sequence continues at coordinate 235,404 of CAXKTH010000109.1, forward strand.
GTGATGATGAATCGGAAATCGTTACTGACTAAAACAACATTTTCACCAAGGGCGATGTACCTGAAATCACCTGAAAAAATCAATAAAATATAATGAATTGTTAAAAAAATTTCAATTCTTGCGTCGTGGCTTAACCACAGTTGTTGCACCTTTTATAAGGTAAAATAGCTTAATACTCGGAAAGAAATTATCATAAAGAAACGCCAGAAAAAACTAACAAAAATTAAGAAAATGTTGTAAATAAGTAATGATAAAAGAATGCAAATCAAATTACATAGGATCATGAGATCAAATCAGAATAAAAAGCAATGAACGTAGTAAAAAATACGTAATAAACTAATATAACATGACGAAAGTAAAAGCACAAATTTTAAAGCGAGATTTTTTTATAGTACATTGTCAATTTAGAAATTCATGAATATATCATTTTAAATCTTTGAAGCTAATAATAACTTAAAAAAGGAGATTTTTTTCTCTTTTATCTATAAGGGCCCACTCGAGAGCAGTTGGTGTACGACAAAATAAATTTCTCTGTGAAAAAGAAAAATGGTAAATAGCCATCAAGTGGCTCTCATCTGCATTTCTTCCAACTGTCCTCCGCCACAGAGACAATCCACCCTACCGCAGTCCGATCGGTGCGAGTAGCGTATGCTGGAACACAGACTGCAGTGGTTGCTCTGCCAGTTCTACTGGCCCGGAAGGCTGTCTCGAAAGGCAAGATCAGAGTAGGCCTGGTAATCAGCCGTGTACGGGAGAAGGTGCGACTTCAACGCTGTTTCCGGTGTTGGGAATTTGGACACTTGGCCAGAAGATTTCAGGGACCTGACAGAACAAAATGTTGTCGGAAATGTGGCAACGAAGGGCATTTAGCCGCCGACTGTACACAGACACCTAGCTGTGCACTTTGCACTGGTAAAGGCGACAACGGGCACTCTTGTGGCGGAAATAAATGTCCGGCATTACATCATGCATTGCAAGCGCAAAGGAGGCAGGGAAATCATTCAAAATGAGGATCTTACAACTCAACCTCAATCACTGCGAAGTTGCTCAAGACCTTCTTTGGCAGACTGTGAAAGACTTAAGGATATACGTTGCGATTAACAATATAAAAATCTGGATAGCGTCTCCTGGATATCTGACGCCACAGGAAGAGCTGTTATATGTAACCGACAGACCATAACTGAAACGGCGCAAGACCCTACTTGTGGGTTTGTCTGGGTTAAGATACAGGGCATTTACCTATATAGCTGCTATGCCCCATCAAACAGCACAATTGAGGTATTCGAAGGTCTCATAGATCGCATAGTCCACGATGCCAGAGGGAGAAGACCTTTAGTCCTTGCCGGAGATTTCAATGCCTGGGCGACGGAGTGGGGTAGTCGGGCAACTAACCGACGTGGTGAAATCCTACTAGAAGCCCTTGCCCAGATAGAAAACCTGGTTTTGGCAAATACTGGGTCGGAGCCAGCGTTTGTGAGGTGAGGTAGGAGTTCGGTGATCGACCTCACATTCGTTAGTGACAGCCTCCACCCAAATTCTAGCTGGCAGGTCTGCGACCTGTACAATCACCAAGCTATCCTGACCACACTACGGAATCACGAACAAGGTTCACCGGGCATGAGAGGTGTGTGGTTTGGTGGAAAACCAGGACGTTTGACAGGGAATCGTTCCAAATCATGATGGAGGCCGAATGTAATCTGTCAGGCACAGCGGAGGACAAGGCTCGCCATGTGATGGGCCTGGTCAATAATGCGTGCGACGCGGCTATGGTTCGTTCCAATATAGGAAGTGGTAGATTTCCAGCTTACTGGTGGAACGACCTTATAGCCGACCACCGTAAATGATGCCATGCAGCAAGGAGGAAATACCAGCGAGCGAGAGGCAGCCCGCTGTTTCGCCAATTCCAGGAGGAGTATAAAGCTCAGAGAGCTATGAGTAAGCGGCAATGCTGGAAAGAGCTCTGTGCTGAAGTGAATGAGGACCCGTGGGGAAGACCTTACCGCACAGTTATGAAAAAACTGAAGAGCAGTGCGACGAACTCGCCCATGTGCCCAGTGACCGTGGAGAGGATCGTACCCATTCTGTTTCCCGAACAAGAGGAATTAGGGCTGACAGCGTCCCTTCCCCCACTTGATGTACCAGCGGTATCGGCTGACGAGCTTAGCGATATCTGCCGTTGCCTTTAGATGGGAAAAACGCCTGGCCTAGATGGCATTCCGAATTTGGCACTGAAGGCAGTAATGGAAACCCGACCAGATCTCTTTCTGGATGTCTTCAATTCCTGCTTGCGCGAGGGGTCCTTTCCCCCACCATGGAAAATGCAACGCCTGGGTCTGATTCCGAAAAGGAAAGGAAGACCATCAGAAGCTTCGGCCTATCCACCGATTTGCTTGTTGGATACAACTGGGAAGGCTTTGGAGAAGATAATAGCAAATAGACTGCAAGAGTTCACGGAAGGAGGGGCAGGCCTCTCCAGGAACCAATTTGGCTTCCAGAAAACAAGATCCACGGTAGACGCTATTGCGTTGGTGGTGGAAAGGGCCAAGAAAGCTATAGCGGGGAAGAGATGGAGGAGAGGCGCTAAGTGCTATTGTGCAATAGTCACGATGGATGTAAGGAACGCCTTTAATACAGCGAGATGGAGCTGTATTCTGGATGCTCTGCGGACAATGAATGTACCTGAATACCTCAGAAGTATACTCTGTGACTACTTCAAGGACAGACCCAGGACGGCTCGAGAAGGTTTAAGGTGACTGGCGGGGTACCCCAGGCTTCAGTGCTTGGACCCCTTTTATGGTATGTCATGTACGACGGAGTCCTTAGGCTTAAACTACCAGAGGGTGCTGAAATTGTGGGCTTTGCTGACGATATCGCTGTGGTAGTCGAGGCAAAGTACAAAGAAGAGATCGTGCTAAAGCCCAACAATTATGTCGCATTGACTCGAGATTGGCTAGCGTCTGTAGGTTTGCAGCTAGCAGATGCTAAGACAGAGGTCCTTCTTGTCAGTAGCAGCAAAAGAAGATAAGGTATCACCTTGAGAGTTGGTAGGCAAGAGATTCAGTCCAAGCCTTCCTTGACTTATCTCGGGGTGAGAATCGATGACCGGCTCCGGTTCAAGGACTATATTCAGCGGGTTAGTGATAAAGCAGCTCGGGTGACCACCGCACCGTAAAGTTTAATGCCCAACGTAGGCGGACCCAGGAACAACCGCAGGCTGCTTATATCCAGTGTGGTCCCATCCATCCTGCTCTACGCAGCTGCGATATGGAAGGATGCGCTGGACACAGCGGCTTATAGAAGACCGATGGTGTCGGTATCTCGACGGTGTGCCCTAAGAGTGATCAGCGCGTTTCGTACAGTATCATACGAAGCGGCCTGCCACCAATTGAGTTGATCGCTGAAGAGAGGAGGCGGTCTTATAACAGTGCTGACCTCATTTCCAGAGACGAATTAAGAAAGCAGACAGTTAGGGAGTGGCAACGTCGTTGGGATATGGCATTCAGTGGAAGGTGGACGCACAGGTTGGTGCCCTATATTGAGGCTTGGGTTAATAGAAATCACGGGGAGGTCGACTATTACATCACTCGGTTCCTACGCGTCTGCGGCTCAGATCCCACTGCAGATAATGTTGACAACCTTATGCTGATCAATAAGGATTATTGGATGGCAGGCCAAAGGTTAGCAGCACAGGTGCTACAAAAGCTAAGAAAGGAGGAGAAAGAAAGGCGAGCCAGGAGGTAGCCGAAATCAATGAGGCGGCACTCAGCCACACCGCCCATGATGTAATGCATAACGGCGATCCCGTGGAGGGTGAGAAACAGGTGTAGGGAGGTTGGTTTTAGTGGGTAAAAATCCCACACACGGATAGGTACGGGCCTATTCGCGTCTTTTGAAGATTTCCAGCTACCCTCGGAAAAAAAAATATATATATATATATAGAATAGAATAGAATAGAAAAAAAAAAATTATTCTGGGACCAGGTCCCTTTAGAATAACAGAGAAGAACAAAATAAATGACTATATATCTGGCCAAAGGCCTACATCAAAATAAAACAATAATTACATAATATCCTGAAAGTAAATAACTAAACAGGTATGTTTTGTATGTAGAGAATAAGAAAATGTGATACAAAATTAAGATAAAAGAACAGACATATTTACAATAAAAAGGAATAAGCTTTTGGAAAAATAAGTGAATAAATAATAGCATCTGATAATTTAAAAAAACAATGGCATTATTATGAATGAGGAATATTTACAGTAGTTCATCAATCGATCAGTTTGAATATATCTATAAATTATTTATTGATTATAAAGCATCTGATTGGGAATTGAGAAGATGTAGGAAAAATTTGTATTTAAATGAGGTTAAAGAAGACGCATGGCGGATATCGAGAGGAAGAGAGTTCCAAAGAGAGATAGAACGGGCTAGAAAGGAGCGCTCAAAAGTTTTGGTTCTGTGGGACCGGATATACAGATCAGAAGGGCGAGATCTTGTGCCCTGGGATTGGATAGAGGATTTGAATTGTAGGAGACTATAGATTGTTAGAGCAACCTCGAAATAGTTATTGGACCTTTCGATGAGAGCTCCGAAATGGATTAGGAAAATAAATTTCTGATTCAATTATACCAGATCGCATGACATTTTGATTATAACCTTTTATTAAACTAATGACATAAATCAATTTTCATAAATTAAATAACTAATACTTTTGATAATGAAAAAACAATTAATTAAATTAAAAGAACAATTTAAACGCTTTTATAATGAGAAAATTAAGTTATTAAAATTAACAATATTACAAACAACTAATTAATAACAAAAGAAAACAATTATTATTTAATCCTACGATAGTAAATTTAACTCTATTAAATTGCAAATAAATAAAAAGTTCAAATGAAATCTATTACAAAAATAATGAATGTTTATCTGGTTTTGTAGTTGAGATGATATAATAATGAATACTCTTATCTGTCTGTCGAAGTAGTTTCCAGTAGATAGTAGATTCTCGGCAGAGCGAGCTGGATGTTGAGACGACAGAGGATTTTCGTCGGCGGGGCGAGCGAAGACGTTGAGACAACAGACGATGATCGACTGGGTCAATTCGAATTGGTCGAATAGATGACGAGGTTTAAACTAATTACACCTGCAGGTGGGCAGCAAATTAGTATCTTCTTCAAATTCACAAAAACAACTTTGGGCTCCTAGAGAGCATACGATGTGCACGGCTAAGGGCTCGCGTCAACACTGACTGGCTCGGTCTAGCCGGAGCGAACAAAAGCCGATCGACTCTCTTTTGTTTTTCTCTCTTCACTTTTATAACATATGTTTTCACACTTACTACAAATATTACACTTATATCTAAACAAATAAAATTACCTTTAAAGTTAAAATATTCTAAACAACAATGAAATTAAACGTTTAAATTATTATATTAAATAAAATGTGAAAAATAAGTTAAAAATGCTCTTTCTTTTACGAAAACAATTATTTAATTTTTATGATTAAAACTAATAATATTTTATAAGGTTACTACTTCATCTGGCCTTAACATAGATATAAGACGGATGTTGTGAGTTGATAGTTTGATATAAGAAAGAACCAAGGAGGTAAAGTCTACGGGTAGAAGAGAAAAGCCACTTTACCTCAGCGTACCGGCGAGACACATGAGACCTCCTCGGGGCGTCGAAGACAAATCGAAGCGAACAATTCATAATTCGCCTCAACCTCTCCTCGAGCCTGATCGAGAGGCCACCATATGCCACACAACCATAGTCAAAGTGAGGAAAGATAAAAGAAGTGATGAGGAGCTTACGTATGGGTAGTGTTAGAAGATGCCTGGAACGGTGAAATAACTTTAGAGAGCTTATTGCTCGGCGGGAAATTTGGGAAATGTGGGGTTTCCATGAGAGGGATTGGTCGAAAATGATCCCGAGGTTTTTAACAGAGGGACTGAAGGCGATAGGGTGATCATTTAAGGTTAATTGGGGAAGCGAATTGATAGATTTAAGAAGGGTGCTGGAACCAATTAGGATGGCCTGAGTTTTCGCGGCATTCAACGACAGTTTATTCAAGTTTGCCCAGGCACTGATCCAATCTAGGTCTCCTTGAATTTTGTCGAATGCAACTATTATCTCAGATGGAGGAAAGGACAGATAGATCTGGGAATCATCGGCGTACAGATGGTGGGAACAGTGGAGGATTGATTTGGAAAGGTCGTTAATGTAACAGTTGAAAAGGAGTGGGGTATACATAGACACATATACATATACATACACACATATATACATACATACATATACAAACACATATACATGTATATAGAATAGAATAGAATAGAATAAAAAAGTAACTTTATTCTGGGACAAAGTCCCTTTAGAATAACAGATATGAACAGGAATAAAAACATAATATTTATCTGGCCAGAAGGCTAAATGTTACAAATCATAAAGCGTGAAAACATGACAGAAAACAATTTAAAAAGAAATATATAAACAAAAATAATAGTAAGTAAATAAACAGTACAGATCTTGACAGGATATTAAGCAATTACAGAGAATAGATAAATCCATAGCTTTTGAAATTGAATGCATGAGCTAGCATTCAATAATTTGTTTACATGATGTACAGCTTTTCAAAGAGCAGAATTAAAAGAACTAGATAACACAATGAGTTATTATATACATTGTATTCTAAGCAAATGACTAACCTACCTAGAGACTATCCTTTTGGGAAGCTAATAGATGTTGATACAGCAAGGATTTGTATAATGATAGAGAGGGAGTATGACGGATATTAGGAGGGATTGAGTTCCACATTGTGGTGGAGCGGGCGAGAAAGGAACGTTCGAATGCTTTAGTTCTGTGTGAACGTATATAGAGATCAGAAAGGCGGGATCTTGTTTTATGGTGTTGAACTGATGATGTTTATATATATCCGATATATATATATCCGTAGTGTTAGAAACAAAAAGGTACGAGAAAAAACTAAACAAAACGCGGGTGCTATGAATGAAAGGAGATGAAGGAGTAGACAGGTGGGTATTAATAGGTGTTGAAAGGATAAATATTAGCGAGGGGGGGGGGTAGTTCTTTTTAATGAGATCTATTATGTGTCTGTAAACTATGGAAATATTATTTTTGTCAGTCTTGATGTTTAATGGATTGTTTTCAAGGTTTATATAGATGGATTATGCAATAAGTCTTTTGTTGTAATTGGGAACCGTGGCGAGAACGGAGGTTCTGTTTTTTTTTTCTCTTGGCCCTTAATATTCTATAACCAAACAAACAAACCAAGTAACAGTAGCGTCTTATAATCAGCTATACTGAATATATAACTCAAAATAATAGAGATGAGACTGATCGTGATGAATTGATTAGAAAATGTTCAATATAATTATTAATTACAAACCGATGCATCTAAAAACAATAATATCTAATTCCAATACTCAAAATTGTCCAAAATAACTACAACAAAAAAATACGACCTAATAATAAAAAACAAAACAGATAAAGCATTGTGATTAACAAAAGTTACATCATCAAAACATAGTTATTTTGTTCATAAAATTATGTACAACCATATAAAAGAGTCGGTTCTAGTCTAACTCAAAATTTGACCGCCGGTCCCAAGGGTTAATAACCAAATATAGGTATAATTATAAGAAAACATACAAAAAACTCATAAACAACTTCCAAACTTACCCGAAATAATATTCAGTTTCAAAAAAACATAAAAATGAAAAGCCGTAAAACCCAAGTCATAAATTCACCGAAATATTGACTTGAAAAATACTTAACTGATCCATTAAATCACATTATTATCCACAAACAAAGAAAATATTAAGGATTCATTTAAATTTCTTCATAAAATGAGCAATATTAAGATTCCAAAAGGCTATGAACTAGGGGCGTCAGATGCAGCGTTTTTATTTACAGACATTTGTATTTTCACAATAAAAACTATAATTGAAAACAAATTAAAATAAACTTCCAAAAAAAAAAAAAGCTACTTTCAATAAATAGTTCAATATATTTTGGCGACTTTTCGAGATTTTGACTTATTATTATTATGAAATGTTATAGTTAATATTGAATCATTGTAATTGATTCGTGGTTTTTAATTATTCAGTTTATTCACTGTGAAGTGAATATGAATTTGTGACCAATAAATCGATAGCAATGACAAATATGTAAACAGTGGCAAACCTGCTTACCTGCCGGCCCCAATTCGGACTAACTGGAAAACTCAAAAAACCTAGACTTAGCTATAACCTTCCTTCCATTCTGAGCGATATTCTCAAGAGACAGGTTCATCTACACAGTTGAGTTATCTATTGACTGACTTAGTGGAATATACTTTTGTCAACAATTTGTAAGTACAAACTATGCATTAACATCGTTTTTTTTTACTTTGTCAAATTACAATAGACAAATAGTTGTTAAAATAAGTAGTTGTTAATAGTTTAATTTGTCAGGCTAGTAGGTCTCAATTATTATTAGAACTAGATATTAATGTTCAAAACTATTTACAGTAATTCTTTTTTTTTTCTTTGGGAAAGATACAAGAACAATAAAATCTCAAGAACGTGAAAAGTTAATTTTATAAATAGTCGAGAAAATAAAACCAGTATATTGGAAGTGTAATTAAGTTTTGCCGATAGCATAAAATGAAATATCGAAATTATGCCAAATGAAATAATATAATTCTATATTAATTGACAGCTTCAAGAACCTAAGGAACTTATTATATATTACTTTATATGAGTGTGAATGCCCACGTGCATAACTTATCGTAGAGTAAATTTTTATTGATACCTTCAATTTTCTTACTAAAATAAAAACAAAGCCTGTCAAAATTTATTGGATATGTAAGAAAAACAAAGTAATGTTTTGTATTAAAAAATGTTTTTGCTTTCTGCCGTTGAATTTCCGTAACTCATGAGAATCTTCGTTTATAGCTTAGTAAATTTTTGTAGGATGAAACGACGCCGAGGATTTTGGAGGGAAATTTTTTAATGCAGCGTATCACAAAGCGGCTAAAACGTTTTTTTTCGAAATTCACCCAGAGCCTTAACGAGCAAATAACGGCTCCTAGAGAGACCCTTGAATCTTTAAAAATAATTGTCATTACCGTATTGATTATCTATTGTCGGATTAACAATAGAGCCCATGTAGGCAACTTGGTCTACAAGGAGCTGCAATACCGATTAAAAAAATTGCAGTTTTATTTTGCTTTACGAATTGTTGAAGTTCATTTTCTTCGAAATTACTAACGATAACAAAAATAAGCTTAAAAGCAAGTTAAGAAGGTAAATAAAAGAGCGAGTAGAAGGGATTATGTTCCGAGAAAGAAACCTTTGTTTTCGTCTACTTTTTTTTCGTCTATCGGAGACTTCTTTCCTTTTATCGAAAATTATGTTGATTTGAGATTTATCATAGCAACCTTGAACTTTGTTATGTGTGCCTAGTGTTATATTTAAGTTCTAAAAGTGAATGGATATCTAATGTTAATGATTTAATTTGTTAAGTTAATTTGACATTTCAATATCATTATGTAATTAGTTCATAATAATATTATAATGATGGTGTTTATAAAATTATGATACTTATAAGTTCATACTAATACCGTCGATTCGATTCATCATCAAGAAATTTTTCTTCCTTGTTTGAACTGTGTTAAAATTGTCAATAGAAATAAAATTATCTACTGTCCTGTATATATAATTGTATATAATGCACGCCCGAAATAGGCCAATGTTCTACGCATGCCCAAGCAGTTACATTTTATAACAGTCACATTTCTAACAGTTACCTTGGATAACCTTTTCAAATATTTTTATTGGGATCTAAGTTTGGCCGAGATCAGGTCCCTTCGGATATTTTGAAGAGAAAAGATTTGACCCCGGCCCCGCCGCAGGCCGCGGTAAAAACTTAGATTCTTCTTGCCCAAAACATAACATGGAATGTAATAATAATGGAAATAAATAAATCCAAGTAATAATAATTTAATTGGATATATAACATATAATAAAATAATGAAGTATATAATGTAAATAAATATAATAATGACATAAATAAATAATGCAATATATAAACAATTTAAAATTAAAATAGTTATTTAAAAACATAGTTTTCAATCGGATTTGGGTTGAAAATAATAACATAAATAAATAATGCAATATATAAACAATTTAAAATTAAAATAATTATTTAGAAACATACGATTTATACGATAAGCATTGTCGTATAATTATAAATCACCAAAACAACAAATAGTGTACAATGAATCACAAAACAAACAACAAATAGTGTACAATGAATCACAAAACAAACAACAAATAGTGTACAATGAATCACAAAACAAACAACAAACGAGCAAGAAACAAAAATGAAGATACAACAACTCTCGAACTCACTAGTAAACAAACAATAATGTCTGTCAAAAATGTAAGGTTATCCAAGGTAACTGTTAGAAATGTAACTGTTATAAAATGTAACTGCTTGGGCATGCGTAGAACATTGGCCTATTTCGGGCGTGCATTATATACACAAGTACCATATAATTTTTGTAAAATTAATATTTTTGTAAAAATAATGCCACAACTTGTGTTTTTCAAATCGGACAAATGAGAAGGAACTGTAATTCCATATCAATTGATTGTATTATATTCCCTAAGGAAGTAAGAAATAATGCCCAATGAATTATCTTTACTTGAGGGTCTGTACTTGCTGTAATTTAAATGGATGACATTCCTTTCTTAATTAATTGTCTAATTAAATCAGTAATAGATTTAATCATTTCAATTAATACAAACACCATTAACAAACAACGTAATAACAACGAATAGCAGCGGTATATAGTGGGATTTAAGGATCAGATCTGAGGATCTCTTAGAGCAAGAACAATGTCGGGGGTGGGGAAACGATAGTAATCGAATGTAACCGATCTCAGCCGACTAGTTCTTGAAAAAAACTTGAATCTTGTGCTCTATAGCCTCTAGGGGTTATAACATTACGACAAAAAAATTATACATACATCAACTATAATTTTTAGGTTAATTGAGTGTTAACCTACCCAAGTCTAATAGTAAAAAATAAACCAAAATAAAATAAACTTACACATATAAAATTATTTAGTTATAATGCAATAGGAAAATAAAATCAACAAATTATTAAAACACGGTAGTGTTGCGATCTATTAGTTTTAGAACTACATTCCATAAAAAGTTAAAAACACTTCGTTACGAACGATGAAGCTCAATGATTTACAAGTTTATAAATGCCGGATTATTTTTTTGTTACTTCAAATGTTAATTGTGCGTAATTAATAATTAATAGAATTCTATTAATGAATGAAACTAAGCTACTAGGCAGTCCTATTTCATACAAAAGTAATTATTTTTGGAAATGAGAAATTCATTTTCTTAACGTTAAAATTTAAAATAATCAGACAACTCAATGAATTCCCTCGAGCCAATAGTCCAGGATAACCAATGGAATTGACAGAGAGGCTGATTGATTTGAATTCAGCCATAATGTCCTTTACGGAATTTCGGTACTGGTCAGGTGGTATCACATGAAGTGGAGGTGAAAGAAACAGTACGCTGCTTACTGTGAACAATTACAAATTTTATTTGTGCTACTTGCTTGCCATTAGCAGTTACGGCTAGCAAAACCGTTGCTCAGACTATTTGTTCCTGTTTATTGGATTTAAATAACTATTAGTTCAGAAGAAATAGGTATGAGTAGGTAGGGTGGGGGTGGGTTTGTATATACATTTCGGCAATCGTTAAAGAGCTGAGCAAACGGTTTGGTGATTCATGAAAGTATTTTTATATATCTTGGATGTTCATTTTTAAATTAATGTAAAACTGGAATTTAAATCTTTGGAAAAAATATATATTGGGAAAATACCATTCTCCATTCATCTTAACTTCTTAATTTATATAATTCCTTAAAACGTTTCGACAACTATATGTCATTATCAATCTTTTAAAATAAGTTTTCTGCATCGATGCAACAATTATATATAACTTTAAAAAAGTTTTAAGTATAAAAATCTCACAAATGCATATTTATTTCTAAAAGATTTTTTTTTAAATATATTTTCTTGGGAATTATCTATCCTCCATGGTCACATTATTAATCTTTGACAAGATAATTTGACTATGGAGGATAGATAATCCCCAAGAAAATATCATCATCATCATCACATGGCGCTATGGTCCATGAAGGACCTTGGCCTCCTCAACAATTCTCCTCCACTTTGACCGATATCTCGCTGCTCTTCTCCATGTTCTTACCCCCAGGAGCTTAAGGTCTGCTTCCACATCGTCCAGCCATCGCATTCTAGGCCTTCCTCTTCCTCTTTCTCCGTCTGGACGTTTCTCCAGAATTAGCTTTGGGAGCCTTTTTTTGTCCATTCTGTGAACGTGCCCCAACCATCTCAATTTTGATTTTTTAATACAAGAAACTATGTCAGGTTCTCCATATAGGTCCTTAAGTTCTTGGTTCCTTTTAATGCGGAAACAATTTCCTTCCTTGGTTGGGCCTTACATTCTTCTAAGAATCTTTCTCTCCAATGCATAAGAAAATATATAAAAAATAAAAAAAAACTTTTAGAAATAAATATGCATTTGTGAGATTTTTAGACTTATAACTTTTTTAAAGTTATGTATAATTGTTGTATTGATGCAGAAAACTTATTTTAAAAGATTGATAATGACATATAGTTGTCGAAACGTTTTAAGGAATTATATAAATTAAGAAGTTAAAATGACTGGAGAATGGTTTTTTCCCAATATATATATATGTTAGAGCTTTATAATTAATAATTAGGTTACACTATTTTGGAACTGTATTTCGCGTAAATTAACTCAGTGTTTGTCCCCGTTTGTGGATAAGAAGAGCAACAAACATTTTAACTTAGCACATTGCCACCTCTTGGACTCAATTAATCAACACCTAATGAACTGTTCTGTTTTTAATGAATTGATTCTATAAAGTGGTTACCCATAATTGGGAAAAAACAGGCAGTTGAGTGTGATCTCAGATGCTTTAATACGAAATCCATCAACAAGTCAAATGACTTCAAACAAACACCGTATTAACGAAAGACCTCAGTCTTTCTTTCCGAAATATCCAGCATCGCCTCCGGAGGTTAGTATACCTCCTGCTCCAATACTGGAGTTTATGAAAAATCCTACAATCAAAGGAAAACTAATGCTGAAGTGGGGGTTCCCTTTTAGAAACCCGAGAGGAACAAATGGATATGAGTTATAAACTTTCCTGCTAGGGGTTAATGCATCTTATAGAGGTTGGATTAAGGTTGCTAATATGACTGCACGGGGATTACCCATGGGATGTACACTCAACTTGGTCGAACGTAAAGATAGAGTAGTCAGATTTCATTTTATTATGCGTGCAGTTGATAATCATGGGAGGGTGGGCCTCTTCAGTCCACCAGTAAGTTTCACGCGCCAACAATATCTGTTATCAATAAGAACATCACTAAATAGGTTCACCTATCCATCTCCCCCAATACGGAATTGTATTAACATTAGATCGTTTGGAAGAAATGAGGAAATTGAAGAGCCAATAGTTATAAGCTCGGAAGATGAAGTTGAAGAGAAAATAGTTATAACCGCTGAAGGTGAAGATGAAGGTACCTACATTATACCTGAAATTTTATAAAACATAATGAAACATTACAATAAATCCAATTGGATTAAATTTGAATTGTTTGTAATGTATTTTATCAGTGGCTTATCTTTTTGTTGTACATCTTTTTGTCCTTCCTATATTTTAGCCTTAATAGAAAAGAAAATAATTAATAATTCATGGATTCGAATATGTGTTTTGCTGTTCCAATTCATAAAAAAAAATACATAAAAACTTCTTAATGATTATTCACCAGGAATTCTAGAACATATTTTAATAAAATATCGTTATTCTTTATTGGCAAAAATCATTATTCTAGCTTGACTCTCTAAATTTTCTCTTTTCCTTATGAGTTGGGTGTCGGCATCACCTTTTACTTAGTCCTTATCTACCCTATTGTGAAATATTTTAACAAAATATAACTTATCCATATTGGCATGACACCTAGACTAAAATCTTCTGATGGGTTTTTCCTTTGAGTTGAGTATCCAAGGGTATCTCCTAATTGGTGCGTTTTTGATTAAAAACATGGCCTTGGATTTCCACTAGTCAGACATGCCCTTACAACATATCAAAAATGCAGCTCTCTTCAATTTATTGCTACCTAAAGCCCTTTTTTGGTACTTGGCCGCTGGCCTATTATTGAAGAGAGTCAAGCTGGAATAATGATATTTTGTCAATAAAGAATAACGATATTTTATTAAAATATGTTCTACAATTCCTGCTGAATAACCTGTTAACCGGCCGGGACGTATAAATACGTCAAACGTAAACCATAGCGTGTACGGGTACGGCATATAAATACGTCCTTGAAATATATGTTGCGCCTTGGAACGGGTGGGACGTATAGTTTCGTACAACAGAGGTATTAGTCATCGATACATGTTTCGAGGTGAATTTAAGAAGCAGAGAAAATCAGTTTTTAGTTCGTTATTGAAAAGTGTATACTTGTAATTATGGGAAATGTGTATACTTCGATAATCATTTTATCTATAAATGAACGTTTCAATAATCATTTATCATCTATACTTCGAAATGTTAGTTGAAACTTTTATTGGTATCTGTTCCGCAGGTTGTCGCTTGAGTTGAGTGACAACAGGTTTTAACTGTTTATTCGTTTCATTTTTAATATTTTCCAGAAATACAAGTTTCCATGAGCTCTAGTATAGTAAAGAGAATTTAATTACGGGTAATGAGTAGATTTCTGTAATCGTTTCATTAACAAATAAAAGCTTCAGTTATCATTTTGAAGTAAAGATGTTGTAATATACACCTCGTATAGAGTATAGATACATATTACATAACATAGATGTTACACTACAGCCGCAGTGAATAAGTGGTTAAGTCGGATTTTGTCCAGAGATTAACTCTCTCTCTCTCTGCTTTCAGATAACCGGAATCGTATCATTCTCGTACTTTTTGGCTTTAAATGGAGTTTTAATAAAAGCAGTAACTCCTTTTCAAGTCAATGCCTAACTTACCCCCTTATTCACTACAAAAGTAACTCGATTCCGCTTACTTAAGTACAAGAAACTCATTTTGGAGAAAATTAGGCTTAACTACTTATTCACCAGGGCAGTGCATAATATGTGAGTGGTGATACCATAACATATAAGTACTCAAAAAGCTCTGCATGTGAATTAAATGAGTTTATAGTTTGTTTTTTTAATTTTACCAAGTGTCAGAATTAAGTATTAACTAAGAAACAATTTTATTTTTCATTAAAATATAATAATTAAGTAGAGTGCATGTTGTGCACATATGTATTATTTGTGCGTGTGTGCGCACGCGTATAAAACAATATTCAAATTTCTTTAAACTGTATTCTTGACAACTATATGTAAAGCATGTCTATGTAGTATAATAAGTTTCTAATTTATATTTACCTAATTTAATTTTTATTTTTTTAGGAATCTGTGAATTTGCATAAATAAGAAGGAATATTGGAAACGATGCAGATATTTATGCCACCAAAAGATATTTTAGTCCGAAATCCATCAAGAAGTCAAATGACTTCTAACAACCACCGTATTAACGAAAGACCTCAGTTTTCCTTTCCGAAATGTCCAGCATCGGCTCGGTACCCCCCGGGGGTTAGTAAACCTCCTGCTCCAATACTGGAGTTTATGAAAAATCCTACAATCAAAGGAAAACTGATGCTGAAGTGGCGGTTCCCTCTTAGAAACCCGAGAGGAATAACCGGATACGAGTTATATACTTTCCTGCAAGGGGTTAATGAATCTTATAGAGGTTGGGTTAAGGTTGCTTATATAACTGCAGAGGAATTACCCATGACATGTTCACTCAACTTGCTCGAACGTAACGAGAAAATAGTCCGATTTCATTTCACTATGCGTGCAGTTAATAAATATGGGAGATTTGGCCTCTTCAGTCCACCAGTACGTTTCACGCGCCAAGAATATCTGTTATCAATAGGAAAATCACTAAATATGTTCACCTATCCATCTCCCCCAATACGGAATTGTATTAACATTAGATCGTTTGCAAGGAATGAGGAAATTGAAGTGCCAATAGATATAAGCCCGGAGGTTAAAGTTGAAGAGCCAATTGTTAAAAGCTCGGAAGATGAAGTTGATGATAAAATAGTTGCAACCACTTACGGTGAAGATGAAGGTACCTACATTGTACCTGAAATTTTATAAGACATAATGAAACCTTACAGTAAATCCAATTCGATTAAAATTGATTTTTTTTAAATTTATGTTATCTGTGGCTAATCTTTTTGTTGTATATCTTTTTGTCAAAGTATAAATTATAGTTAGTGTTTTTATATTATGTAAATTTGTGTTCATTTCGTTTTAATTAATACTGAATGTAAGATACTACTCAATTAATTTAATGGATAATCTATGTATAAGTATTAAAAAATAGTTTTAAAAAATTAATGTTTTTCTTATTCCATCCCCTCTTATTAGGTTAAAATAAGAGATAAAATCCCTGTAATATGGAGATTACTGATTCAAAATATCTTTGGCTTTTCAAAGTCCAAAGGGGAGAGGTGTAGCACTGAGTCGCTATGTCAAAGGTTCCTGGTTTAAGTCTAACTGCGTCAGATGAATTATTTAAGCTGTTAAAGATATGGTTGGACCCTATGGAATTTGATGACCCTCCCGAGTCTCACCCAGATTCTATAAAATGGTTACCCATAATTGGGAAAAAACCTGGCAGTTGAGGGTGATCTCAGTTAAAGCACCTCCCTGGTCAACCATTGTCCTACAACACAGTCCAGTATCTACCATCTGAACTTGAGACCCTTCAAAACCTTCATGGGTTGTAGTGGTACAGGGTTTTTTTTGTATTCCAAAATCCCAATGAGTTTTTATTTTCTACTTGGTAGGTTATTGTATCAGATAATATATATTCTATGCAAAATGGTAATTTTTTAAAAAAATTTAAATTTTACATCAGTATGGCCGGAGACATCCTTACATACATACCTTCTCATTTTGACGAAGTCTATCAATTACCCACAACTTTAACTTGCAAATTTCATACAATTTCCGAACTCCAGAGATTCTTCCTAAAACCATAACCTTTTGCAACTTTGACGCAAATTACCCGTGAAATCATCTCACCTGCCATTGAATCCCTGAATTTACTAGAGTCTCGCGATATAAGAACAAGGCTCAAAAACCAAGCTCGGCCGAGATCGGCTCCCTTCCGATTCCCTAACCCCTATCCCGCAAGTGGCTTTGCGTTTCCTATCTTTTAATACCTTGTGTTTACTATCTTTTAAAAAATTACTCTAGAACATGTTTTAACCTTAATAGAAAAGAAAATAATTAATAATTCATGGATTCGAATATGTGTTTTGCTGTACCAATTCATAAAAAAATACATAAAAACTTCTTAATGATTATTCACCAGGAATTCTAGAACATATTTTAATAAAATATCGTTATTCTTTATTGGCAGAAATCATTATTCTACCTTGACTCTCTAAATTCTCTCTTTTCCTTATGAGTTGGGTGTCGGCATCACCTTTTACTTAGTCCTTATCTACCCTATTGTGAAATATTTTAACAAAATATATCTGTTCCATATTGGCATGACACCTAGACTAAAATCTTCTGATGGGTTTTTCCTTTGACTTGAGTACCCAAGGGTCGACTGTCAGGTTCTGACAAAAAAGGTGAACTAAAACGGGATCAGCCCTTTATTTACCCCAGTACAAATACAGCCTTGAGAACTTTAAGAATACAAAGAGAAATCTTTAAGAATACATCATGAATTTTTACAATTTATGTAAATATATTATAATTGTTTGCCTACACAAGGAAAAAATGTGAAATAGTCAATATTCGAAATTTCAGAGCAATTCGCTTTTGATCTTGAACTCTTCATATATTGATAATTATTTTTCTCGACTGTTTCTATGTAAAGATTTACGTTTATATAAGAAACTGAGACTTAGAACATATTCTAACCTTAATAGAAAATAAAATAATTAATAAATAAAGATGTGAAATAGCCCATAAATTCAACAATTCTTTGAGACTAAGTATAAATACAGCCAGGAGTACATTATTATGATCTTTATTGGCTTCCATGATCACAAAAATTGGGAGACACAATTTCAATAAAAGCATTTACTACGAAAATAATCTTTAAGAATACATCATGAATTTTAACAATTTATGTAAATATATGATAATTGGTTGACTACACAAGGAAAAAATGTGAAATAGTCACTTTTCAAAATTTCAGAGCAATCCGCTTTTGATCCTGAACGCTTCATATATTGATAATTATTTTTCTCGATTGTATATACATAAATATTTGTAATATTTACGGAAATATAAGAAACCGAGACTTATCAAAAGTATGTAGTTATGCTTTTATAGGCCAGCGGCCAAGTGTTTGAAGGTCGCAATAAATTGAAGAGAGCTCCATTTTTTATATGTTTTAAGAGCATGCCTGACTAGTTGAAATCCACGTTTGCTACCGAAAATACTGATGGGAAAACTTTTGGTTCCCGAAAAACCTCGAAATGTTCGGAGTTATTTCAGTTTTTGGCCTATATTTCCTAATTGGTGCGTTTTTGATAAAAACATGGCCTTGGATTTCCACTAGTCAGACATGCCCTTACAACATATCAAAAATGCAGCTCTCTTCAATTTATTGCTACCTAAAGCCCTTTTTTGGTACTTGGCCGCTGGCCTATTATTGAAGAGTGTCAAGCTAGAATAATGATATTTTGTCAATAAAGAATAACGATATTTTATTAAAATATGTTCTACAATTCCTGGTGAATAACCTGTTAACCGGCCGGGACGTATAAATACGTCAAACGTAAACCATAGCGTGTACGGGTACGGCATATAAATACGTCCTTGAAATATATGTTGCGCCTTGGAACGGGTGGGACGTATAGTTTCGTACAACAGAGGTATTAGTCAACGATACATGTTTCGACGTGAATTTAAGATGCGGAGAAAATCAGTTTTCAGTTCGTTATTGGGAGTGGAGGACGTGTTCTGGGTGAGCAGTGACGAGTAGGTACCTACTTACACTTAAGTACCTATTTTTGTATTATATTTTTTATTGTGTATCTAAATAAAAATATATATTCTTTGTTGTCTTTATAATTTCATGATTCGATATTTCCATATTTTTCTTGATATTCTTTTCTATTTGTTTGTAATTTGGTATTTTCCTCTGTGCTATATATATATATATATATATATATATATATATATATATATATATATATATATATATAAATATACATATATATCTTTTTCATTTATATATATATATATATATATATATATATATAAATGAAAAAGATATAAATGTATATATTTTATTGTCTTTTCATTTATTTTAAGCATAAATAAAAAAAAATAATAATACCAAATTACATCCGTAATTCTGACACGTCCAAGTGAAAGAGCTCGCGACCGTTATATGCTGCGTAATTAAAAAGGTAGTTCCCCGGTTAAGAGGATAATCACTGGTATGAATTGGTACAGCAAAACACATATTCAAATCAAATAATTATTAATTATTTTCTTTTCTATTAAGGTTAAAATATGTTCTAGAGTAATTTCTTAAAAGATAGTAAACACAAGGTATTAAAAGATAGGAAACGCAAAGACACTTGCGACTAGTTGGCGGATAAGGGTTCGGGAATCCGAAGGGAGCCGAACTTGTCTGTAATTTTAAAGAAGACTGGCTCTATTCAGAAAACCGATTTTTTTAGAAAAAGTATCTTTGAAGTTTTCATCATATTTCAATTATTTATTTCTGATTTCTCGTTATTGTAACAACACAATTAATAACAGGCTAGTTCAATTATTAGGCTACGCGGACGATCTAGATATTGTCGCTCGCTCATTCGAGACACTGAATACAGCATTCTAATCACTGATGGAGGCGGCAAAAGAGATGGGTCAAATTATCAATGAAGAAAAACCTAAATATATGTGGACAGGTGAATCTACAAGCAATTTACTACAGGAGTTCGTAGAAATAGCGCCTGAGAAGTATCATAAGGTTAATAATAGCTTTACCTATCTTAGATGTATTGTTACCTCGTCAAATGATACGTCTCGGGGAACTAAAAAGACCTCCATAAACGCTAATAAATGTTATTTTGGGCTGAGGAAGGATCTAAGGCTCAATACTACCACGGAAAAGAATAATCGTGCTGTATAAGACCCTGGATTAGGCCAGTCCTGACATAGGCCTCTGAAAGATGGACTATATCTAAGGCCAAGGAAAAAGTGCTGACTTTTTTCAAAAGAATGCCGCTCCGCAGAGTTTTCGTATCTATTATTGTTAATGCCCAATGGAGAACACGAACTGAGAAGTGTACATGATTTTTGGGGAGCCCGACATCATTACTTTGTTGAAAACAAATAGATTAATGTAGGCCGTTAATGTGGCAAGAACGAGTGAGGAGGGTCCCGCGAAGAAGCTCCTGGAAGAAAACTTGGAGGAAGAGGAAGGCCAAGGCTCCGAAGGGCAGATGGAGTGGCACAGGATGTCAGACGCATATTAAATGTCCGTAATTGGAGGGCAGTTACATTCCATAGAGCCGCCTGGCGAAGGATCTTTGAGGAGGCTAAGACACATAAATGGCTGTAAAGCCATATTGCATTGTTTTATTGCATAAATAGAGAATTGAAATCATTTGCGATTAAATGTTTAGAGGCAATTGTGTAAGTTATTTGTTAATTCTAGAAACATTTTTTTATAATTACAGTGTTGCTTAAAAGACAACTGGTAAATGTAGCTGTCTTCATAAAAAAAAAAAAAAAAAAAGAATCATCTCATTTATGATTAGACAAAAATTAGGCAATCGTTATTTTTCTAGTTGTGCTGGTCTTCTTTTGATGTAATGATATTAAAAAAAAAAAGGGTATCAATTCCCAGGTTGTTCCTTCCAGTTGTCACAATAAGTTCGTTCCCTTTTTAATATTTTCGAAAGTAAAAATATTTTTATTACTGACAGTATATATTAACTATTACTTACTATATGTTTATACCGAATTACATATACTGTTTATATGATCATCTATACTTAAGAATTGTTGAAGTGATCACCGAAATATACAAATTTCTCATAATTAGACTCTTTCTCTCATACTAAAACTCACGTTTATTTTTATTTTTGAGAATATTAAAAATTAATCGTTTATGGTTGAGCTGAGCAATAAGGGCGTAATTTTGAATGAAACCACAATAACTGGTTATATCAGAAAATTTTAATTTCGTTTTTGTTATAGGGAGAGGCATTACTTCAATGTTTTTTGGAGACCTGTTTTGATTATGTTTGATGTTAATGCATATCCTAAAAATGCTAATACGTAATGAAAAAAATCCGTATTAACGGATGATTCGTAGGTATCGGGTGTCTGATAAAGGCAGACATCGGTGGATGAGGTTTTTTGCTACGTTGATCTTCTGGTGGTAAGGGTGCTGTGAGAAAAAGTTTAGAAGTCTGCCGGAATATGTGGGCTTGGTGTACCAATCAAAGGACAAGGAACCATCGTTATTTCTAATGATGAGGAGGTCGAGAAAGGGGAGGGTGTGATTGGTTTCGGTTTCAATGGTGAATTTGAGACAGGGATGGTAAGACTTAAAGGAGGCAAGTATTTCGGGGATTTTTTTCGGGATTCAGAACTAAGAGGAGATCGTCAAGGTACTTCTTAATGAGGATGATGTCTCAAATTTACCAACTGTGCATCCAAACAACTAAAAATTTGGTTTGGTTATTATAATCCTTCCAGAAATCGAGAAAATGATTAGGTAGTTTTGTACACGCTTGGCCACAGGTCGAAAAACCTGAAAATTTCTGATAGTGAAGAGAACAAATAAAAATTTGTATCGGCTTGGAAATGAAAAACAAATGGATTGTCATGAGGGACATAACACTACTGTCTATGGTCCGACTAATGAAAAAAATTAATTTGGGGAGATCTTATCAGGGGTCATGGAAACGACATAAATTCTGAAAAAGGTTCTAGTGATCACTTCTATGCGATTCAAGACTTAAATAATGATAAAAATTAAATTAAAAATCGATTACTAAACTTGTTTTTCATTTCAGCTAACATTCTGCAGAACAGAAATTTAAAATTTGATTCGGTTGCAGGGAATGTTAGATGTGCTAAAAGTAGCATACATTACTGCAAAATTTAGTTATAGCTTTTTAAGAAACTCTCTTGGATCAATGATATTACATATGATAATAATGACTATTAGATATCGAATGTTAATATGAAAAAACAAAAAAAACATGCTTATTGATGCTTACCTTCCTCGAAAAATTGTTGATTGATTAGTGGGTCCAAAGCCCCGTCAATTGTTTCACCTATATCTTCGAGTAATAATGTTTTGCCTTCTCGCAAGGACAACTCAATTAAAGGCATGTAGTTTCTGGACAACCTTATGACGACGATGTTGCCAGCATACGTTTTCTTAATCCATTTATTAGCCTGCGATTGCGGGTCAATCAGTAGACAGTATCTGCAATTAAGCTCGATTACTTATAGCTCTATTTAAATTAATAACTTAAGTTTCGACAGTATGAAAATTTGAATGACTCGAGAAATTATGTTAGTCAGGGACATGGAAATAAATTTTCTCTAAATCCCCAAGTTTTTCCATTCATCAGCTAAGGAATCAACTTATTCTGATCACAGACCCCTTAGATGGTTTATTAATGCAGTGCAAGAGGGGTCACCTGTGGTGTAGTGGCTAACAAAACAAACTTCTATCCCAAGGTCGCGAGTTTGCAGCCCCCCAGGCTGCCTTTTTTAAATGGTGTAAAAATCCTTGGTTACGCTGTCCTGAGGAGGGGACGAAAAATGGCGGTTCCGAACCTTTGCGTTTCATTTATATAAATATAAGCTTTCCGTAAACAATTCTATTGTTATGAAATCGTATATTAGTATTCTATTTCCACAGTATTGTCATTTCATTTTAACAAAAAATTGTGTGAACATTGTCGAATCTTTAAGGGTGGAAGAAAAAGCATACTGCACATAACTTATAAATCATAGCACTTGATAAATTTTTAAACGTCGCTACGTTTAAACGCGTCGTTTAGAATTAAAATTCAATTCAATTCATATTTATAAAATAAAATTAATTAGACAATAATTGCTATAACTTACTTGAGCGATGAATCAACAATAACTGCGTTGTCGACTGAATATGGGTCATTTGGTAATCCATTCATAACCCATGTCATGATTGCCAATTCTGAGCCCAGAATCTGATTGAATTGAAAATCCTCGCCAAATGGCACACTCAGTTCGGTTAGTTTCACCTTCCAGTCAGTGATCAACCGCTGCCTATAAATATTACATTTATTTTACTATGTAAATATCTAATTTCCATAACATTCCGTACACACACAGACATATACACCCAGACACAGTAAAATGAGGCGGCACTCAGCCACTCCCTCCCCCATGATATAATGCCCAACGGCGGTCCCGTGGAGGGTGAGAAACAGGTGTAGGGAGGTTGGTTTTAGTGGGTAAAAATTCCACATACGGATAGGTACGGGCCTATTCGCGTCTTTTGAAGATTTCCACCTACCCTCGTAAAAAAACAGTAAAATATACACTCAGAGTAAAATATAGTTTTATGAGGAAGGGATTGGTCCGGGTAGTGGTCAGCAAAAATTCTCTTTATTCAACTCACTGACTTAGCCAACTATCAACCCTTGACCCCATTATAAGCCTTGACGAAGACCTGCATTGTGGGTCGAAACATTGGCTTTAAAATAAACTACTACTCTTTTACTAAGAGAATTTTTTCTTACCTCCACCCTGACCATTTTCTTCCTCATAAATATAAGGCTAATGAATATTATTCAAGATTATGTTTTATTATAGTTTGGTTATAAATTAGATATAATATAAATTTGTCTTGGTCTTAAATTAAGTTTATTTCGTAACGATCTTAAATACTCTGATCCTGGAAACGTTTCCTTCCATTCTTATATACACTCATGCACATGCAAACACACACACGTAAGACAATCCATGTAATTACCTTAGGTAGCTAGGTAAAGGTCCAAAATAATTTATAATGCCAGAAGTAATTAGCACGTTCCCTGGTAGTTGATACAATTCCTTCTGGTAGTGTTTTTCTAACAGCTCCCAGCGCGCCTCCTCTCCTCCGAGGCTATCTGTAAATTAAATTTGATGTCATCTTAAAACTATATATATATATATTTTTTTTTTAAATTTATTTATTGATATTTACAACTGTATAATAAAAATACATCTAGTAAATGTGCTAAGCGATACATAATGACATGTGAAAATGACAAGTAGAGAAACTACCCACTGGTAGTACTCAAATCATAAGTTCAACTAAGAAGTCACGGGGCCATCTTCTTTTCAGACGCCTCGGAGGATTATCGGGAATTGAAGAGGAAGCTAGGTTTAAAACCAGAGGGTTTGAGTGGAAATGAAGTTTGTTATGAAAGGATAGATAGCGGGTTCGGGCCAAATCAGCAACAAATGGGACATTAAGGTCGTTATGGATGATTTTATTCTTAACAAAATAAGGAGCATTAAGGATTTTACGAAGGATTTTGGATTGTAGGGATTGGATACGAGAGGAATTCGATGGCTTAGTGGAGCCCCAAAGCTCTACTCCGTAGGTCCAAATAGGTCGTATGATGGTCATGTAGATGAGTCTTTTGTAATAAATTGGGAGCTTAGAGCGTTTGTCTAGTAAGTGTTAAAGTAGCCTGAAACGTCGAGCGGTTTCTTGTCTTTTCAGTCTCGTATGAGGATTCCAGGTTAATCGTTTGTCAAGATGCAACCCTAAGTATCGGATCTGTTCTACAGGCACCAGTGGGATATTATTAAAGGATACTGAAAGGCAGGAAGTCATTGGTTTACGACGTAAGGTAAAAGTGATTTGATGCGATTTTTGAGAGTTTATTTTAATTCTCCAGTTTTGACACCATTCTTCCATGATCAGTGATATGGGATTGGAGGCTTTGGGATGCAATAATTGGATTGGTGTTGACAGATAATACACATGTATCATCAGCATACGTGGTAAGGATAGTATTAGGATGAGTTGGGATGTCAGCTGTATAAACTGTATAAAGGATTGGGCCAAGCATACTACCTTGAGGATCTTAAAACTTATACCGAAACTATTGTATATGATCATATCTTATATTTTATAACATATGAACATGTTTTATATTTATTATCTTGTTTTGAAGTTTATAATTGATAATTTTATAACCCAAAATGTTTCTTCATATGTTAATATAAACTCATAAATTATCAATAACCTATTTAAATATTTATAATTTATTTTCAAATTTATAATCATGCGTCCAGAAAACAGTTACACAGATTGTACATCGAATCCTTGTTAAAAGCTATATGTCACCAGGAATTAAAATATATGTGAAAAAATAGGAATTGTTCTAATGAAAATTTAAAAAAAATATTTTAAATAGTTTATTAACAGTCTATGGATTCTTCTATACCTAAAAAATACATCATTGGATATAATAAGGAGAAATTTGAAAGATTAATAAGTTTTATATACTTTGGGAGGCACTAGCTGGTAGAAATAACAGTGTTCATGTTTTCTTGTATGTAATAAGTCCAAAGTCTTTGTGGTTTATTTTTTAAATATATCCACAATATCATTTCCATAATACATAATGTTTAAAATATATTTAATAATTATTATACAAATAAATTGTATTACTTAACAGTAAAATATTATTTTCATAAAATCATAAAGAGTTTTCATAAAGTTGAAGAAAAAAAATTCTTTTTCCTCTCTTTATAACCTCAAAGTACTGGATGGCCCTAAATAAAGGTTAAGATGACGTTTTTAAAAGATACAAAAAAAAGCTTACTTAAGATAAATTTGGCCTTGTCAAGTTTAGAAGCGCATGCTTGCAGTTCTAAAGCCAATCGACGTTGGTTTTTGTCTGCTTGATTTTTAGCAGCCTTTAGGCCAGCCAATCTATCTCGAAGGCTTTTTAAAGTGGCTTCTTTTTCACGTAACCTTTCAAGAACTTCCGTTAATGCTGCTTCTGCCTTTGCCAAAACGGCCTTTTTGGGTGCGACGTTCTGAAATTTATTTGTTTTATAATTAATCAATTTTATTTTAATAATTCTTAATTAATAATTCATTGCTAATTATATATAAGCCTGTAATATGTTTTTATTAAAAGCTCTAATTAAGACTTAAACTATGTAATATAAGGAAACAGAGATCTAACGGATATCTCCTAGGAAGAGGGAGCAGTTTTGAAAATGTTAAAATATTTAAGTATCTTGGCACATTTGTAACCAAAAACAACAAACTAGAACAAGAAAAGAGGCTAGAATCGAAAATTGTAACAGATGTTCCCTCAGAAAACAGTTCCAAAATTAAGATTTAGCCCGAAGCTTCAAAATAAGAGAATATATGATGTTACTTCATCCGGTTGTTATGTAAGGTGGGAAGGCGTGGGCCTCAACCAAGCGGCAAGAGAGATTACTGAATACTAAAGAGGGAAAGATTAGAATAGTATATGCTCCTACCAAAGATAAAAATCGTTTCCGAGTTTCTTTACCAAGACGAATATAGGCCTTAAGGACGTACTTGGGGAAGATGGCATATTGTCTTATTTAAAACAAAGAAGAATAAGATGATTGGGCATGGTACATTGATGGGATAGAAAAAGGCTTTCAGATATGACCTTGGAGGGATATCAAGGTGGAGGCTTAGACCTTAGACTCCTGGGGTGACAAAATGGAGAAGAGCTGCGAGGTGGAGGGCAAGGTCCTCCACGCGCTATAACACCGTGTGAAGAAGAAATTTATTCATTCGGCTCTACAACTCGATTTCGTGTCTTGGCCTCCTGTACCAGCTTCCACCATTTGTCTCGATCCTGTGCCACCGCCATCCAATTCCTCATACCCTACATGGACCTAGCATCACCACCCATACCATCACTCCATCGAAGCCCAGGTCTTTATCTGGGTGTTGTTCCATATATCGCCTCTGTCTTTATTTTCTTTGGCAGGTCATTCTCGGCCATCCGAGCAACGTTCCCGGGCCATCTCAACCTACCTAGTTTTATAAACTGGACTACATCTGATTCTTTAAATAAATCGTTGAGTCTCCATACCTGACCCACCTTCATTTTACTCAGAATCTTCCTCTAAAAAAATTCAAATTCAAATTCTGCTCACCAGCTTTAGCCCTCGTTTCTGATCCATATAGGTGAATTGGCGGGATAGTTGTTTTGTATAGAAGAATTTTAGTGTCCTTAGACAGAGCACGGCTCCTTAAGTATGAACTGAGGCCATAATAACAGCGGTTGGAGGGTAAGACTCTTTATTTCATTTCAGCGTCTATTACGTTGTCATGAGTTACGAGGGATCAAAGATATACAAATTCAGAGGCTTTCTCAATAGAGTATTCTCCTATTGTGATTTCCTCACCAGGCCTGGGTATTTCCTCTGTGACCATATAGTTGGCCTTTGCTGCATTAGCGTTCAGCCTTATGTTTCTTGCTGCTCCTACTATTTTCAGGAGCCCGAGTGAGTGTCCAATGTCGATGTCACAGCGTAACCAAGAAGTTGCGCTGTTCGGTTGAAAACCGTTCCACCAACTTGGATACCAGAGTCTCTGATGGCCTTCTGTAGCAGCAATATTGAACAAGAGACGTACCAATGCCCTGCCTCTGTCCTTACCAGATGTGAATTCTTCAGATCTTGATCTTCCAATCTGTACCATGCATCTCACTTCTTTCATGGTGGGTCTCACCATTTTATTATTTTAATAAGCTTTTCAGGGATTTCAAGCTCTCTCATTGCATTGTACAGCTGTTCCCTTTGAACACTATCATACGCTTCTTTAAAATCTACATAAAGATGATGTGTTTTAAGCCTACATTCGTGTCCTTTTTTCAAGTATGATGCTTAAGCTGAATATTTACTCAATAGTAGATCTTCCTGTTCGGAAACCACACCGGTGCGGACCCAAGAACTTATCTGTAGATGGGTGTAATCGTTAAAAGAAAATGTTGGACAGCATTTTATATGCGCATGAAAGTAGGGAGATGCCTCTATAATTACTGCAGTCTAGTCAGAAGAAGAAGAAAACTTTCTGATAATTTGAATTATTATTTTCTCCAATACCGACAAATAATGTGTTATAATAAGAATAATTTATGAATGATTATTTTATTTAAATTAAAAACTTTTGGCCTAATGGTAACGTTTTCATTACTCGTGCATTGCTCACAAGACCGGGGGACATGGTAGATTACGATAAATATTCAGGGAGCAGACTTAGTACAAGGCTGAAAAACGAAATGCAAACTTGTGAGACATCATAAGCACTGAAATTAAATCAAAGATACAAATTTGTAATTATTATTATTTTTATGTTGGCACTACTACCGCAAGCGACTCTTGCCCTCCTCTAACACCGATCGCCATACTCTTCTATCGCTGACCGTTGTTATCCAGCTGTTCACTCCCGCCCTCGTGGCTCCAGCCACGATCTATTCAAATCCATTAACAAGGGAAAAAGAAACCGTATTCAAAACAGTACTAAAAACTTGGGAAACAGATTTATAATATAAGGGAATTAAAAATAAATTAATGAGAATGATGATAATAATAATGTAATTAAAGTTAAAATAATATAAAAACAACAGAACACAGACGTAAAAAACAAATAAATTATAAAAAAAATGTCGAGACCAGATGAAATAAGAACTGTAGACTTAAAGTAGAACATAATGATAATAGTTATGAAAAGATGCCAAGAACTTTGTAGATTAGAATATAGTGGAAAACAAACTTTATTCTGGGACCAAGCCCCTTTAGAATAAAAACATGAACAGAAAAATAAACATAATATATATCTGGCCTGAAGGCTACATAATAATACAAATCATGAAGTATCTTTTTTTTATATTTAATTTAATGATATTTACAACTATAATGCTATAACAAGTAAATGTGCTAATATGTAGAATATGACATGAAAAACACTTGTGGAGAAACTACCCATCGGTAGCACTCCAATAAAGTTCTATAGTAGAGGAATAGTATGGGAAGCAAGTTGAGAGACTAGCGGATTCAAGTGTGTATGGAGCTTGTCATGGAAGGATAGGTATCTAGTTTGGGCCAAATCAGTAACATATGGGATATTAAGATCATGATGGATGAGTTTGTTTGTGACATAATAAGGAGCATTGAGGATTTTACGAAGGATTTTGGATTGTAAGGATTGGATCATGATACGAGATGAATTGGATGGTTTAGTAGAGCCCCAATGCTCAACTCCGTTTGTCCAAATAGGTCTGATAACTGTCATGTAAATGAGTCTATTATAATTAATTGGGAGCTTATGAAGAATTTAAAAGTGACAAAAAACATAGGAAAAATAAAAATAGAAATGAAATAACTAAAAAGTACGAGACGACAGGATTTTAACCAATTTTCGAGAATAAATACATTTAAAATAGCAGTTACTATATTAAATAAATGAATGGGATATTAAGATAGCATGCAATAAAGTCTTCACATAGTATATATCTTCTTTGGACAAAAAAAAAAACCGTAAGCAACGAAATCGATTATTCAATACTGATTTATTTAAGTAAATGATTGACCTGCTTAGAGGGCATCTTTTTGGGATGTCAGGAGATGTTGGAAAAGCAAGGATTTAAATGAAGTCAGCGAAGAAATATGGTGGATGAAAGGAGGGACACTGTGGTGGAGCGGGCGAGAAAGGAACGCTCGAATGCTTTGGTTCTGTAGGAACGAGTGTAGAGATCGGAAAGGCGGGATCTTAGAGAGTAGTTCATTATTCGCTTTAAACGCACCTCAAACATTTTCGAAAGGCCCCACACTACAGAAGTCAAAGTGGGGGAAGATGAGGGATGTTACGAGAAGCTTACGGGTAGATTGTGTAAGGAGATCTCGAGATAGATGGAATAACTTCAGGGAACTAATTGACCGTCGGGATATTAGAGTGATGTGGGGTTTCCAGGAAAGGTTTTGGTCAAAATTAATGCCTACGTTTTTGACAGAGTAGTTGAAACTGATGGGGTGGTAGTTTAGAATTAATGTTGGGAGGGTGGGGATAGCTGTAAGGAGGGAAATGAAACATACAACAATGGTCTGGATTTTCAATGCGTTCAATTCCAGTTTTTTAGCTTTGCCCACACACTGATTTTACACAGGTCTTTCTGAATACTGGCGAACGCAAATAATAGCTCAGAAGGAGGGAAAGGCAAATCGATTTGGAAGTCGTCAGCATATTCGATGGTAGGAACAGTGGTGAACAGATTTAGGGAGATCGTTGATGTAGCAGTTGAAAAGGAGAGGAGAGATGCTTGAGCCCTGTGCCACACCTGAGGACAGAGTGAGGAAAGAGGAAAGGGGTTAAATAGGCGTGGAAACTGCTTGAGACCTATCAGAGAGGAAAGATTGGAACCATAGAATAGAGCTGTTGGAAAAGGACAATGATTTTAGTTTGGCAAAAAGGATAGAACAAGTAGGATTAGCACAGTAACTTGTTTGTTGTCATTAGCTGTTTGAATGTCGGTGGTGATTTTGGTAAGGACGGATTGCATGCAGAAACCAAAATGAAAGCCTGATTGAAGCGGATCAAGGAGTTTGGACTGTTCAAGAAAATTTGATATTTGAGACTGGACTATTCTTTCGAGAGGTTTGGAAAGGTTGGAGAGAATGGAGATTGGCCGGTAGTCTCTGGGAGATACTGGAGTAGAAGTTTTGTTTATAAGATGGACTAAGGCTTTTTTTTTTCCAAGAAGTCGGGAATACTGCGTTTTGAACGAAGAGTAGGATATCGATAGGGCATAATTTGAGAAATTTGACGGGGTTCACGTCAAAGCCAGTAGAACTGGAGTGGGATTTCAGGAGACAGACAAAAAGTACGAGTTCAATTCATCGGGAGAGAAAGGAAAGGCTCTGGAGGACGATGAATTCCCGAGGGAGAGCTTTCGGAGGAGTTGGCATTCCGATTGAGGATCGGGAGGAGTGGGAGGACTGGGCTTCGTGGAAGTATTTGTATTTTGTCTGTCTGATTGTAGACTGTGTCAAATTATGGTTGTCGGTAGGATATCCTGGACTTTGGATATTGTATGAAATTTGGATTAGATCATGAGAGGGCTAAATGGAGCGGATAATTGAGAGGAGGAAAGGCGTTTTTGTGATGAGCCAATGACAATCAAGTCTAACCGGGTGTCAAATAGGAGAGCGTGATGGGTGGGAGAAAATGGAACAATGAAGAGGTGTAGAGAGTAAAAGACGTTTTCAAGGCATGGTCTATCATTGGATTGGAGATTGGAGATTGGTATTAATGTCACCGGAGATTATGATGTGGTTATAAAGAGGAACATGGTAATAAAGGATCGACTCAAAGATAGAATCAAAAGGGACCAGAAGAGGGCGATATACTACGACATACAGGAGAGGATTTGAGTATGAAATTTCAACAAAAAGGAATTATATGTGAGGCGGAGTCTTGGCCCGAGTGCCGTCAGTGTTTGATCGTGTCCGTGTTCACTTCCTTTATCTTAAGTTAAACTCGCTCCTTGAGTGCAATTTTTGGTACGATTCGGAAGTTTATATTAAAGAGCGTGCCTAAAAAGTTTGGAGGTGTTCTGAAAAGTGTAGAAGTAACTGTAGAGGAAAAACGGAAACTAATTTTCTAGGAAGTTTCGCAGCCTTATAAGTTAGGATCGGCAAGAAATACCCTGTCCGCTCCCACTTCGCCAACCACCTTATCTGAAGGTCAGTTTATACCAATATCAGCAGTTCTTGTGGTCTCTACCTATACGTCTCATCATAACTTCCAATATCCAATAATTAAATATGACAGTCACAAACGAAGACATTCTTATAACTATTAATAAAAACAACGAGGAGTCAAAAAGTTATCAATTAACTGAATTGATAGGGACTTGTTAATCGGTGAAGTTTCTGAATTAAGGAAAAAATGTACGGGCCAAAGTACAAAAATAAGCTTTCTCGAAAATGAAATAAAAAAGCTGAGAAAAGAACAAAAAAGAAATAACTTTTTGTTTTTTAACTTGCCGAGTTCAAAAAGTGAAAAATGAAAAGTTTATCCCCTGCCTCAGTGTTTTTTTTTTGCCTGCTAGCACTTAAAACACAACCACTCTGTTTTTGTAGATTATAAGACTTGTAAAAAACTGCTGGTTAATCCTGTAGGCTTACACACAGACAGGCTTAGGAGATAGCCTATTACGTCCTGTAGCTGTACTGGTTATCTGTATATAAGTGAGAGAAAGGACTTGGGAATAAGGTTTATGTTTGACGGTTGTTCCTGAACTTATGAAATAATATAAGAGGTTGTTAACTGAATACTAAATAATTACAGGTATTGTGAACGATATTAATAGAACTTATAATAAAAAAATAGATCTAAGAAACCATATGTACAAAAAAAAGTTTGCAACACTTATGGAGGTGATAACTTTTAAAGTAATGTGTATAAACATAACATAAATATGTATGGAATATTACTATAAGAATATTATAACACTACGCTACCTTAGTATCACAAGGTTGTATGTTACAAAATGGCTCGGTGGGTCGAAAACTAGATCTTCAAAACGTCAATAATCGCGAAATTTCTATTTATGTAAATATATGAAATAATTATCATATATTCACATAAATTGCTAAAATTCATGATGTATTCTTAAAGATTATTTTCGTAGTAAATTCTTTTATTGAAATTATGTCTGCCAATTGTTGTGATCATGGAAGCCAATAAAGATCATAATAATGAACTCATGGCTGTATTTGTCCTTAGTCCCAAAGAATTGTTGAATTTATGGGCTATTTCACACCTGGGTAAACTAGGGTTTTGTTGCCGGCACCTGTGAAGTCAGTACCTGACATAAAATCTGTTAATGGAGTGTCGAGCCTTGGGTACAGAACTCGAAGGAAAAAGTGTCAAGCCAATATGAACAGATATATTTTGTTAAAATATTTCACAATAGGGTAGATAAGGACTAAGTAAAAGGTGATGCCGACACCCAACTCATAAGGAAAAGAGAGAATTTAGAGAGTCAAGCTAGAATAATGATTTTTCCCAATAAAGAATAACGATATTTTATTAAAATATGTTCTAGAATTCCTGAATAATCACTAAGAAGTTTTTATGTATTTTTTTTATGAATTGGTACAGCAAAACACATTCGAATCCATGAATTATTAATTATTTACTGTTCTATTAAGGTCAAAATATGTTCTAAGGTAATTTCTTAAAAGATAGGAAACACAAGGTATTAAAAGATAGGAAACGCAAAGACACTTGTGAAGTTGGCGGATAGGGGTTCGGGAATCCGAAGGGAGCCGATCTCGGTTTTTGAGCCTTGTTCTTAACTCCCTAGACTCTAGTCAACAGTAAGTGTGACAGGACGGGGCGCCTGATATTTTCCGAAATGGTAATATCGTCGCGACTCTTCCCTAACTTCCCCCACTCACGGCACGCAAGCCCCTCCCCTCTGCGCGTCTTAGGGTACACCTACATTGGATCCTATTCGGCGCGACGTGATCTTATTCTATCACATACGATGCTGGGGCGAGCAAACAAATGACTGAAATTTGCCAGAGTACCTATACTGAATCAGTTACGGCTAAATTCTATTCTTGTTAATCCGATAGTGAACTAGTCACTGCCTTCCGAATAAAATAGTATTAATTTTATTCTTTCATTTCTTATATTACATATATATTATAGTAAAATATAAATGCATTAAAAGTGATTAATAAATAATCTTAATTTTATAAATTTAAAGAACCAAATGTTATAACAATGACCTAATATTACTATATTAGAATATTTTTGTCTTGCTGTTTGACTATAAATAAATAATTTAGTTGTTTTTCAATTTCATAAAATAGAATTTATATTTTTTAGATATTCATGTTTTATATAATGATTTAATTTATTAATGGAATAGTAGTGATATTTTTTAATCTATTTGGTTTATAATTAAATTGACGATTGCAATTAAATTCATAAATAGGAGCGGTTATACTTGAAACCTCCCCATAATATCAAAACTCAACAAGTGTTTACTTTACTACTGTATTTTTGCTTGATCCTGGATCTTTAATTGATCTTCTACTGGCTCCTAACTTGTTTCAAAGGTTTTAATGTGAAAACATTGAACAAGGTAAGTGTAATTATTTTTATAATACTGTTTGTGTGTTTTAACATATTAAAATTTGTTTCACCTAAATTCACCTAAAAATCACTGTACTTTATTCTAAATACTATTGTGTTTTAAACTTTTCTTCATTAAAAATTGTCATGAAATATGTTTATGCAATATGTATTTTTGGTAGGAGTCACAGGGTGACAAGAACCATTAATTAATCTTTCTCATGCTTTCTTTATGAGAATAAATGAAAATAGTTGAAGTGATAAGTGATTTCTATTGTTAAACTTTGATATACAATCAGAATAATTGTTTGTTAGATAACCCCATATCATATAATTAACCATTAATCAATTAGCCAGTAAATTAACTATTAAAATAAGGTGGACATTAGTTTTACTAATAATAACACCCATATTATACAATTGCATTTGAAAAAATCTATTATGGAACTAGAAATAGTATTAATTTAAATTTGTATTTCACCGAAGAACAATTCCACAACAGTGTTTAGAATAAATTTGCCTCAGATTAAATAAATAAGTTTAGACTGAACAGAAATAATAAATATCAATATTTAGCTTCTTTTGAAAAATGCTATAAATGTAAAAAGTTCAACTTTTTGTTAGGTATCTAATAGATTTATTATGGAATACTAAAAATTAATTTTCATTTATTATTATATCAATGTGGATCTGAAAACAATTTTTTTTTTCAGAAACAGAAAGGAAATATGTTGTCCAATGAGGAAGTGGCCTTGTTCAATTATCAAATTTAAATAATTAGCACACTTCTACAAGTGAACATATATGGCGAAGATGATAATGTTTTTTGGATTGTGTACATCAAGTATCAGAAGAAATTTGGTTTATACCTTTGTGTATACTTTTCTTAATGGATGTCAATGATAATCAAGAAAGATCTGACAATTTGGGAGTAAATACTGTATAATTAATAGTGGATATTCAAGGCATCTTAAGCCAATATATATTTGAAAACACTCCAATCTAAATCTTCAGAATATCTTCCTTAATCACCAATCCTCAATTATTATATAAAATTGTAATATTAAAAATTATATATTATTGCTATGTATTATTTTATCATATTAATATGTTAGTGTCTTAATCGACAAATATTATTTGTAATGTGTAATTCTTCTTAACTTGTATTTCGAAATATTTAATTGTGTTATTCATTTATTTTTCCATTTAATTCTAATATTGTTGTTAAAAATGTTTATCCTAAATTTTATTCTTTTAATTTTATAAGTAAATACTGTTGTATGTTATTGAATAAATGATTTATTTTCTTCTATGAATGATTTATTTTCTTCCTTAACAATATGCTGGTGTCCTCTTTTATTTATCAAAACATAATTTAAATATATGATGATCTTTGCATGATGTTTTGACCAATATTGCAGATCTTCATCAGGGTTAATTTACCAAGATACAAATATTAAATGTAAAATATGATAATTCATAAATGATATAAATATAAATCATATTAAAAAATATTTAGGTAAAAATATTAATATAATTATAATAATAAGATGATTATCATATTATATTATCACCTAAATATTTTTAAAGTATTATTTGTATCATTACTCCTATTAATGTATATTTTTTGTATTATATTATTTGTTTGTACCTTGTGTAAATAAGCCCTTATGAAGACCTGCAATGTTGGTCGAAAACATTGATAAGCTAATAAATGTATCAATTGCTTACTATTTGAGACTTCATTTTTACCTTCAATCAACATACCTTTAATTGTGAATGTGTAAGTGATGTAAATATAATAAACTTTCATTTTATAATATTAAATTGGAGCATCGATAGAACATTGGACATTATGAATATAAGGAAAAAATAGAACGCTATTGGGAATCCCATATGATAACTATAAGTTCTTAAGAAACGTTTTATCAAGAGGTTCTTGATTTTACTTTCAGGTACTTGTTTGTTATGGTATTACCACTTTAGAATTTAATAGAATTCATCGAATTTCATGATTATAAAACACATGTGAAGTAAACAGAAGTAAATTGGTAATTATATGGTTTTTACACAGTGAGTACTAGAGTGGTGGTCCCATACCATAATATATAAGTACCTACTTTCAATTTCTACTAGACTATTAGGTTAATAAAATAAATTGGTAATGCAAATAATCTGAAGCATTTTTTAAAAGATCAATAACTCCTTCCAACATTCAATTCATTGCCCATAAAACAAATAACAGTAAATACCAGATAATAATCTATGAATTTAAAAACTCAATTAATTGCTATTATCATAACATTATACTTTCCAATTACTATAACTCTATAAGAGATATAGATAAAGTTTGCTTAAATATATGTATTTGACAGATTGTTACAATATTTACTTAAATGGGTTCAAAATATTAATCGAAACAAATGTTTATTCATATCAATTGGATAATAAAGGCAATAATAAAAGACTTATAGGAGTAATACCAGTAACTTATGACATGATTGAATAGAACAATCAAGGATTGTAGAAATAGAACAAACAGAAAATAATCAAACTTACATTTTTTAAATATTTCTTTATTTCCATGCTCACATAGCTAATTTATAAATAAACAATTTTCTAAAACTGGAATCTTGAGAATACTCAATGTAGTTAAAATGGTATTGAACTTTCATTAAAAAAATCACTGTTTATTGAACTTATAGATGATGAGATAATGATCTACTCATGTAATATCAAAATGAATTTGTAATATACATTCAATAAAGCTAAAATTATTCTGATAATTATGAGGGTGTAATGTATTTGATAAACTTGATCAGTTAAATACATATTTTATTTCACACACCCTACACTGGATCAGATCTGGTGTAAATCTATTCTATTCAAACCTATAATGAAACTAGCCTTTTGAATATAATGGTATTAATTTTATTCTTTTATTTCTTGTTTTCTATATTAATTATTGTAAAATATAATTATATTAAAAATAATCTTTTACAAATTTAAAGAACCAAATGCTATGAAAATGAGTTATATTAGAATATTTTTGTCTTGCTGTTTCACTATAAATTAATAATTTAGTTGTTTTTCAATAAAAAAAAATATAAATTATTGTTTATTATTATTATTTCATAGATCCCGCAATGGAGGCTCCTTTCGAACTAATTCTATGAGTAATCTTTGTTTATTTTGTTGTTCATCTTTGCAAAGGAGTATAAAAAATCAGAAAAGCCCTTGCTAAATGTTTAACAAATAAATTTAACATTAAGATGATAATTTTATCAAAAGTTAATGTTTCCAATTTTCTTTGACGAATTAAAATTGTATGTAGGTATATTTTTTATGGACATCTCTGATAGATATAATTTTATTTAACGGAAAAATAACCTTCGCTACTATATTTAATGGATCATGAAGTTTAGTAATAAAATATTTTAATGAGAATTGACAATATTTAATTTTGATTTATGACGGATATTTATATAATAGTTAATTATCAAATTACAATGTATATTTTTTAATAAACATTTTAGACAATAAAGGTTAAGTTGGCACACATGGTAACGGCTGGCTTATCGAATTGAAAACTAATGATTTCGAATTGTTAAAATCACGCTTGATCGTACAACCGTACAATCGTACAATCGCGCCTGTTCCAATGTAGGCACTTTCGTATAAATAAACTATTTCGATATATTTCAGTCATTTGGTTTGCTAGCGAGGTCTCATCGAATCGCAACGGATCCAATGTAGGTGTAGCCTTATACGTTAGGTTTCTTCTTTCATATAGGAACAGTTCATGTATATTGTCGTTATTTTTGTTGAGTATAATTTAAGATACATTTTATAAACTGTTTAAAAGACCAGAGGGACCCGTTCAAGATCTTATAAGTGACGATTTTCTATCATAGACAGGAGTAGAATAATTATTAGATATTTATGGTATTCCAAACATAGTATCTATTCTGAAAATGGCCATAATAATCTCGGGTGCGTTTTGGGGATGACGTATCTCCTCTGCGCCTTTTAATTTTAACTACTTTTTTATTTTATTATTTTTGGATCTTATATGTTTTTATCTCATTTCAAAAACTAAAATTCAGTAAGAAATAATGATATTTACATAATTTATAAAATTAAAAAAAAATATTACCTTCATGATAGTGTCGTATTTGTCCAGAGCAATAATCCATTGACAAATGCCCCGGGCTGCGTGAGACGCTGACTGCACTACGTCAGGATCAAAGTTTTTATTTGACAGATATTCGTTACGAATTTTCTCTAAATTCTCGGGAGGAATATCGTCTTTATCGAAATCTTTCAATTTTTTTAAAAATTTGATGTCACCCAGAAGTCGTTTACTAGGTCCCCAAAAGTCGACCCTCTAAAAACAAAAAGTTACCATGTATATTATGTTGAGAAGGTTGATGAATCAAATAGATAACATTATGTTCTTATATTATAACGATATCACTGTTATTATTTTAAAATTCAACAATTGCCAAAATTGTTCTTACATACAGTCCAAATCCAAGGATTGTGGGCCCAAGCTTGATCAGACCCAAACCTAGCGGTAACTTTACTCAGGTAAACTAAGGTAAAAAACCGACTCACCACCCTTCCACTTTCAAGAACTCAGTGTATCAGAGAAAAATGATATTTTTTAAAGTCACATACTTTAATATATACTAAGAAAGTAATTGATTTAAATTTTTTTTTGTGTAAATAAATAGAATAATAAATAAAACTCGTCTATACAGAGTTTAATGTATTTCTTTTTTATTCTATTTTAATTGTGTAATAAATAAATTAAATATATTAGGTTTAGTAACTAATATTAGACAGATTTCACACATTGGCTTGTTTGCAATTTTTTTTTTAGTTTTACATTATACAATTATCATTTCCTCAATTTCACAAATGTTATTTTGTATATACTTGATGATGTTTCCTTTTCTAGCTTTAGGTAGTAATATACTGGGAAATTGCGACCTGATCAAAACTGTCTTGCATTTATTGATTTCACAGCAGGTAAATATGTTCGGGATAGAATGTAAGCGGATCTTTTACATTCTTCAGTTGTCTCATTTTTTTTAAGAATGAAATTTACGCAGTACCATATTTTCGAAAACCTTAATAGGTTGATCGTCTTTCAATGTTAACGAACACGCTTCACATGTATAAAAAATTATGGAAGGATGATAGTTTTATAAACACTAACTTTTAACTTTTGGGGCAGCAGGCTCGTTGAGAAATACTAACCATATTTAAGTGGAAATTAGTTGACTGGATAATTCAATCCATTATTATAAAAAAAATTGTATTAAAGTCCATAGCGAAAAGGATTACGTAAACAATAGTAAAGTGTAATTAAGTTAAGGATCTTGTCTTTAATGAAATACTTGAACTCAAATGTGCCTGATATTGTCAAATGTCGATTGGATTTTTTAAATATATTTTTGGAATGAAACAACCTGGAAAGTGGGCAATAAAAAAATAATTGGGAGTATTTATTAAAATACTGGACGAGAACAACCACCAATCATCTACCAAACGGTTTTGATCCAATATCTTCAGCTACATTGCTGTTATATATTTTTTTTTTATATAACAGACTTTTCTGTAATTGACATAATGTTTTTTCGATATAAAAAATATATTTTCATGGCGATATCAGAAAAAACTATTAGATATTTTACTAAAATATTCAATAAAATATGATGATTTGGATGACTCACGAATTGTCCAGGACGAGATGGATGACGAACCCTGTCCGGCTTGATCCCGAGCATTACACAGACGCTAGCCATCACTATCTTAACTGCCTCTGGTGGACTCGTCATTGTCTTTAACACCGCTAAATCGGGTTTCTTAACGGTGTCTATCGCACTAATGGCATCTGAAAAAACACACACACGTATATATATATATATATATATATATATATATATATATATAACTTATATACTTCCATGAACAAAACATAAAAAAAGAAAAATTTAAGTTGAAATGAATCGCACGATAACTGGGTTAACACTGACTGTATTTCCGTCTTGATCCTCTATATATAGTATTTAGATATTAACAGCTGTTACAATGGCCAGCTTGATCTTAGCGACTATGCGATCATCAGCCTTGTCTTAACTCCCCCCTGCCAGTTTACGAACACCCTCGTAAACTCAAAACAAACGAAAATGCAGAGAGAGAACATAACATCAAAAATAAATTGCAAATTACTTTAATCTTATTCTACTTACATAAAAATAAAAACAAAAGACCTGACTACTAGCTTAATCTTTATAATATTAGCTTAATCTTCTACATAAATATCATTCGTTATTAACAAAAATTATTTCTGTACAAATAAGTTACTTTAAAAAAACAATACATAAGAGAAATGAAAATACACTGTTCCATTACACCTATAAAATAAGCTCCAAAAGTACTTCAGATAACATAGTAAATAATTAATTTAAGAAAAAAAAATGCTTCCTTAGCAATACATAACGTTAAATACCGAAATAAAGTACACGGTTATGGGTTGCCTTCCCGAGCTGGAATCTTCAGCTGTTCGATATGAACTGTCCTACGTTTTCTGGGCTCAGCCATACTCTGAATAGTGACTAAGTTATGCTCTCTAACAGCAATTACTCTGAATGGCCCCTCATAACGCAAAACCTCTTTTGCACGTTTCGACACAATTTTCTTGTACACGACGGTACCTATCCTGATCTTGACCGTAATATCTTTTACTCCCAGGATTTCCCGCGCGACTCTCTTGCGCTTTTCCGCGACCATCCTTCCGTGAAATTTTCCAAATATTCTCTCGAGCTCCATTCTATTGGCGATTAATCGTCCTGCCATGGCCTTGTCCACGACCGTACCGCCCCCATTTCTCCATCGTGCATGTAGACCATAAAGGATCTCGAAAGGGGAAAAACCAGTAGCCATGTGGATGGAGTGGTTATATGCCACTATTACGTGCTTCCAATCCCTTGTCCGCGTTAAAAACTCTGAGATGTTCCCCCAGAGTATTTGTGAAGCCTTTCGATCCGCCCCCCCCCTGCTTTTGGGATGTCCTGGCGTATTCCAATCCCAAGCGACACCTACATCTTTCATCTCTTTCCTAAGCTGCGCATTGTCAAATTTCATACCCCTATCTGAGGAAATCTTATCAGGCACTCCATAAAACTAAAACCACGTTTTGAGGGCTTTACTGACTGGTGCCGCTGATTTCTCCTTCACCGGGTGGGCCATGGCTATCTTGCTAAAGGTGTCCACCACTGTCACCCATTTGAATCCCCGCCACGTAAAAGTGTCGATCTGGAGCTCGGCTAAAGGTACCGGTAGGTGTATATGT
This sequence comes from Troilus luridus, assembly GCA_964056705.1. Taxonomy (NCBI): domain Eukaryota; kingdom Metazoa; phylum Arthropoda; class Insecta; order Hemiptera; family Pentatomidae; genus Troilus; species Troilus luridus. The sequence continues at coordinate 277,135 of CAXKTH010000109.1, forward strand.
CTCTGTATCCCTACTGGGGGGGGGGGGTGGCAATCATACTTCGTGGTATTACAAATGTGACATTCGCTTATTACCTTTTCGATAGATCTTCGCATTCCTACCCAATAATATTTTCGTTTCAACGCCACCATTGTTTCATTAATCCCTCGGTGGTTCGTCTTTCCCTGGTGATATGCGAGTGTCAACTCCTTTTGTTGATTGGGATAACGAATCGTTTCGACCATAAGACAGCATCGGATAAATGATCTATCTAAACCTATTTTCTCGGCCATCCATAAGTTTCGGATCTTATCCCAGACCGTTGCGTTTCCTACGTAGAGGCAGTGGGACGTGCCTGCTCTTCAGCACCCGGCACATTTGTTCTTCTTTAATTCCTGGTTGGGACCGAATAGTGACAATCTCATATTTTTCATATTTAGACTTCTCCATTTTTAGAAGTCCCGTGGTCTTCGTCTTCCAAAAATTCTGCTTGTTGTTAATGACTTCGTCTGTTAACTCCTCCATCTCTGTTGGTCTTTCGTCCCCCAATTCATCTCGATCAGATGAGGCCCCGTCGTTTTGGTGATCTGCACCGCCTTCTCCTTCTTCGTACGGTGTCCATTCGCGCTGGCAAGTTTGGATATCTCTAGAATGTTCCCCTGTACTCGACTCGATTGCGTTAATTTGAAGAGCTCGCGATAGCCAATCTGCTACAATATTTTCCCTACCCGGCTTGTACACTACTTCCATGTTATATTGACTGAGCTGCTCTTTCAAGCGGGTGTCTCGTGCTGACGACTCCTTCAATTTCCCGACCCATAACAACGGCCTATGGTCAGTGTGGACCACAAACTTTCGCCCGAACACATACGGTCGGAAATGCTCTATCGCCCACACGATCCCAAGCAACTCCCTTTCTAGTCCTCTATAACAGGCTTCCGTCTCCGTTAATCGTCTACTGGCGTATGCTAAGGGACGCTCATCACCGTTACCTTCCTGCGATAATACCGCACCTAAGGCGTACTCACTTGCATCTGTGGTGATGTGAAATTTCAGCTTAAAATCGGGAAAGGCAAGGATTGGTTCTTCCTGCAGTTTTCTCATGCATGTCCGAATGTTACTTTCGATTTCAGGGGTGATCACGATGCTCTATCCTTTCTTCAGCATGTTGTTGAGGGGCACAAGATATTCCGCCATTTCCGGCACGAATCGGCGATAATAGTTGATTGTTCCTAATAGCCACCTTATTCCTTTGACATCAGTCGGAATCGCCATTTGCCTTATCGCCTCGACCTTCCGCATATCTGGTCGCACTCCCTCCTTGGATATAGTATGCCCCAAAAAAGTGAGCTGACCCTGACCCATAACAGTCTTCTCTCCGGATAATTTTAACCCGAACTGGCGCAACCTCGTAAATACCTTACGAAGATCTTCAACATGGCGTTCTTCTGATTTGCTAAATACGAGTAAATCATCCATGTATACCTGGCAAAACGATTCGTCCAGTCCACGCAAAAACTCATCCATGAGTTTTTGGAAGGTGATCGGCATTTTCAGACCGAAGGGCATCCGTGTAAATTCAAAATGACCCCGCTCAAAGGTGAACGCTGGTCTCGTGGGTGCATCCGAATTTGATGGTATCCTCTCTTCAAATCAAGGGTGCTAAAAATTTTCGCCCCCCAAGTCAGTTTAAAATCTCATCGAACCTCGGAATGGTATATCGTTCGTCCAAAGTCATTAAGCTTCCGGAAATCCACTACAACCCGGTATTTTTCGTCGTTTCCACTTTTTTTCCTTACTGCCCATAGGGAGCTATTGTACGGTGACGTACTGTCCACAATGATTCCTTGCATTTTAAGGTTATGTAGCTCTTCCCGTATGTGTTGCCGTAGTGCTTGCGGGTACCGACGTTCTTTAATATATGCCACGCGGTCTTGTTTTAACGGGATTTCGTGTACCGTCTGCCCTGTAACACTGAGGATTTCCCCTTCATTAAAAAATATATCCCCGAATTTCTTCTTAATGGCGTGGCGCCAATCTTCCCTTTGATTAATCGCCCCGATCTTTCCCTGGCCGTTCTGCGGTACCCTGAAGCCTTTATACACCATTTTCACTATCCACCGCCCGTTTTTACACCTTATCCTGGCTCTCACTCGCCCCATTAAATCGCATCCGATTATACCCCCATATTCTCGAGGCATATTTTGCACCAAATGAACGGTCATGCGCCCCTCCGAACCCCATCTCCCAAGTTCAATCACGGCCTCCCCTTCTACTTTACAGGGGCCACTCAGAGTGATTAATATACAGTCACATGCCTATATACTTTCTCCTGTACATAGGGCCTTCACCATGCCCCGACAAATCACAGTGCTTGAACTGCCCGAATCCACTAGACACTCCACTCCTCTACCGACTCTTATAATAGGCCACGCACCATAGACACCTTCGATATTATTGATCACTGTGCGGTTGCCTCTCTACCGACACTCTCCTCATTCTCCACTCTTCGTCCTCCTATCTCGGCTCGGCTTCTTCTCAATTCTATTGAAACTTCTTCCTGCTACAACTCCCCTGGTTCCTGGTTCGCTCTCCTCTCCTTCTGTTTCTGACACTGCTGAGTAACTAGTGACTCGGACGGTCGCCTCCTTTTCCACATCATCTGTGCATTTACTTCCATGGGCTCCACTCTGTCTACCTCTCTCCATCTTATATATGGGCATTGCCGGGCAAAGTGCCCTTCCGTTCCGCATTCATAGAACCTGGAGCGGGGACATTCAGCCACCAGATGTCCCACCTTGGCGGACCCGTGGCATTTCCTTTCCTCCCTGCGCCAGTTCTTTCTATCCGGTGCCTGTCTCTTTTCCCGGAGTTGCGGCCTCTCTCTCCTATTGAACTCGACTTCTCTCCGTCTTCCAATTTCCTGCCTTGACCGAGTCCTGCCTATTTGCCTTCTCCTAAAAGGTAGCCTGGTCCATCCTGGTTCGTGCTCGTCGCGTGCTTCTTCCTCCCGAGCACTCGAATCTACCATTTATTGGGCGTATTCCAAGAAAGACTTATCTCGAGGCACGCAATCTTTCTTTCCTGTATCTCTTGCCAATTGCACTTTAAGAACCGTGGTCATGAAAATCATCCATAGGCGCAGTGGAACGCCTCTATCCAGAACAGTACTCGCAGTTTCTCATTAATCCTATTTAATTTTGCGATTAGACCTGCCGAATATTGCCCGTTCGACTGGTTAGGTCTCTTCATTTCTCCAAACATTTGCAGCATGTCTTCTTCGGGAGCCCATCGCCCCCCTCCGTATGCCTTTTTCAATCTTTCTTTTATAACCCTCCACGAGGTATCCTCATCCGCCTGTATGAAGTTCAGCACGTTCTTTTGACCCGGCGTGCTAAGGCCACCCGTAGCCTTTTAGCATCCAGCTCGTCTATGAGATCCGCAGCGACCTGGGATTCGATACTAAACATAATACCATCACCGCCTTTGAGGAAATGGTTCAGCAAACCCACATCCCCATTGAATTTTTCTAGATCCGAGTTCTCTCTTCTTACATCCTGGGCGTTAGCCCTTTTTAACTTCATCCGTTCGAGCGCGTTGGTTTTCTCTGCGATCCTCGCTGCTAGGTCCGCACGTGCCATTGCGAGCGTAGTCGGCGGCAAAGGCAGGAACTCAGGGTCCACCGATTCCACCTGCGTCGGTGGCGCAAGCGTTAATCACAGCTAATGCAATATAAACATTCTATGATATATTGCGAAGTAAGTGATTAATGAAAAATTGATCAATTCTTTGGAACTTGTAAGTACACTATCCTATTATACTTACACGTGACATTTTACATTAATTTTAGTGTGCTATTTATTGTTTTCACTAAAAGATCATTTTTTCACTGTCAGGGCATGAATATGAGACTAACGTAGTCTCGAAACGTCGCCTAAGAAGTTGAAATAACTGACTGAAACTCGAGAACCATAAACAATATATTTCTAAAACAGTCAAGATAAGTAGAAACCAATATATATATATATATATATATATATATATATATATATATATATATATATATATATATATATATATATATATATATATATATATATATATTTATAGATACTAATATTATTATTTTAAACTAACTAATTTTGAAGTACCTTGAACTATCGGCATTAATCTGTCAAGGTCAACTTGGCATTCCTTCTTACAAAATTCCGCTTCATCAGCTTGTTTTCTAACAAGCTCCTCTTCGACCTTCAATAATCTTGCGGATTCTTCTACACTATGTTGTTCAATGGCGATTTGCGTAACCATTTCTGATGCTAATTTAGCGCTCTCTGCCATCGCTGGCATCAATGCATCTAGATCCTTCTGCATTTGAATCACCTAAAAATTATAACAATTATAAGTTTTTTCATACTTCACATTGTCATTTATTTATCATCTCTGTTGTACAAGTAACTAACAAAACATACCTAAGAACTGTTAAAGCCCAAGATCAATCTGTTGTACTGAGAACAGCGATACTAATCTATAGAATTACATGTAATAGTTATAATAATATAAATTAATATTTACTAGTGACTGAGCGAACTTCAGTTGTTGGCGGCCATTAACATAGCGGAAAACGATTTCTTTGACTTTCGCTTTAGTCCTCTCAAAGATTGCTTTGTATGTATCTATCAAGTCTATGTAAGACTTACAAGTATAATAGACCGTCCGACTTGTCATATCAGAATGCTCTGTTTTGGCTTCCCTGAAAAATAAAATAAAAATGTATGAATAAGTTGAAAAATTATTAGCTGATTCGAATTCCTAATGCTCTATAAAGGTGAATAATTAATTAATTCAATTCTATCTATCTATCTAACGGCACTATCGTCCCCGCAGGACCTTTAGACAAATTACAACAGATATAAACGTGTTCAATGGATCAGATGGTGAATGAAATTCAATTTCAATATATGTCGAAACATGCACATGCACCTGATGACGGTATCACCTCGTAAATATATAAATATATGGAAACATTCTAAATATATAAACGTGACCACAACTTTAATTAGGGGATGTTAACGTATCTAACAACCATTGTGTTGATGTCTTGAGTTTACAAATATAGAATAGAATATAAAAGTAACTTTATTCTGGGACAAAGTCCCTTTAGAATAAAAGATATGAACAGGAATAAAAAACATAATATTTATCTGGCCAGAAGGCTAAATGTTACAAATCATAAAGCGTGAAAACATGACAGAAAACAATTTAAAAAGAAATATATAAACAAAAATAATAGTAAGTAAATAAATAGTACAGATCTTGACAGGATATTAATCAATTTCAGAGAATAGATAAATCCATAGCTTTTGTTAGATGCATGAGCTAGCATGCAATAATTTCTTTACATGATGTACAGCTTTTCAAAGAGCAGAATTAAAAGAACTAGATAACACAATGAGTTATTATATACATTGTATTCTAAGCAAATGACTAACCTGCCTAGAGACTATCCTTTTGGGAAGCTAAGAGATGTTGATACAGCAAGGATTTGAATAATGATAGAGAGGGAGTATGACGGATTTTAGGAGGGATTGAGTTCCACATTGTGGTAGAGCGGGCGAGAAAGGAACGTTCGAATACTTTTGTTCTGTGTGAACGTATATAGAGATCAGAAAGGCGGGATCTTGTTTTATGGTGTTGAACTGATGATTTGAATTAGAGGAGACTGTAGATATATGAAGGGTGTTGAGAGTGAATGGATTGGTATAAGAATGAACAGAGGAAATGTTGTCTTCGGAAGGGAGGGAAGAGCAACTTTAACCCATCATAGAGGTGGGTGACGCGCGATCGCTTCGGAGTACCAAGCACAAATCTTAGAGAGCAGTTCATTATTCTCTTTAATCTGTCTTCAAGCATTTTAGAGAGGCCTCCATATACCACGCTACAATAGTCAAAGTGGGGGAAGATGAGAGAAGATACGAGAAGCTTACGGGAAGATTCTGTAAGGAGATGACGAGAACTATGGAACAACTTCAGGAAACTAATTGTCCGTCGGGATATCAGGGCGATGTGGGATTTCCAGGAATTGGAACCTTGGAATTGGAATATATTATGCGTATACAATATTGTTCTGTCGTTGAGAAGTTAAGCAATCACACTTTAAATAAAATTCAATGAAATGATGTAGGAGTGATGATTGACTAATGATTGTACTGAAGTGGTGAGGGTTTGTGATGGATTATTTACTGATGATACATAACCTCTAAACATAACTTCGCTATACCTCTATGCTGTTAATTTAATTAAATCTATTAAATATAAAAGGACAGAGGTTTGTATTTGTTTAACGTGAGAAAAATGATGTTCTCTCCGCTTATGTCAATTTAAAGAAACCTACAGACCCAAAGACAGAAAAGGTTATTTAAGGTTATTCAAATCAGGTATGAATATCTTATATCTCTATGTTTTAACAACAGCAGATACAGATTCATTCAGTATATTTTTTCTATACTGTTTCTATTATGTAATTCAGTAGATTGCTTTTGTATGTTTGTATGTACTCACTTGGCTTTCAAATGGATATACATAAATGTTTCCGCAATACTATCTTTTAATTGGGTTGGTATCTCAAAACTATCTAAAGAATGATGTGCCACTCGTTGTAGACCTTCCTCCGGCCAGTCCTGAAAATTTATTATCGAGAATTAGTAATAATGGCAAGGAGTTTCAGTTGAAAATTATTCGTAATAATTAAATAAAAAGACAATATCTTATCAGTAATAGAGTGAAAATCTTTACTATCAAAGGTTAGTGGGCTAAAAATAGGATTGCTATACATATGGCTTACTAAAAAAACGTATAGGCAATTCTTAAACAATTATAATAAATGTATAGAATAATTTTAATAAACCTAAATTTTATATATATATATATATATATATATATATATATATTTATATATATAGTTAAAGGTTCTGAACGTATCTAATACTTTTTAAAAACTTTATTATGAATGATACATAGAATACATGTAAATAAATGTCAACTAAATAGCGATATTAACTGTTCAAATGTCTACGGACGAAAAGGCCCCTCCCTTTGGTCTGGGACGGTTAAATAGGATCAGCCATGCTGATGCTATTTCTCTAGAATTGTTTACTGTTTTTCTGGCCACCTGCAGCCACCTGCATCTTATAGTGCATAACAATTCTAGCTAATTGATTATGATTCTAAGTATTGTTTACGCATTTACTCGGGAGCCACCTGTAACTCCACCCAACCTTAAGTTTTGAATCTCCTGATCAAAACAAATATTTTACATAAAATAAATGAATAATAATAGAGTACATATGACATAATGAACATAAATTAGAATTAATAATAACATAATAAAGATTACATAAATTAATACATTTGTAACATAATGGAAATACAATATGAATTTTTATTTTATCAAAAACTACTTTTATATAATCTACTTAATATTGTTTTATGATTGTCTACAGAAGTGGTTACATTAGGTATAGTTACAGTTTCTGTTGTTGTTATTGAATTGTTTTGTAATTTACATTTTATCTTATAAACAATGAAAAGAATTATTATAATAATTACAACTGTTGATATAAATAGATAGAAATAAATATTATGATGAGTAGCAAATGTAAGTATTTCTAATGGTGGTATAGAATAATTATTAGTGTTTATAAATGATGTATTTAAAATTACATAATCATAAAATGGTTGTGCTACTGAATGAAAATTGTGAGTATAAATTTTATTTAAATCCGAAAAACAATCTTCCTTATCAATCTTAATTAAACTGACTGTAGGTAGAAATACAGTATTGTTTTTACAATCACCTATTTTATTTAAATTAACAGTAACATATTGTTTTAGAAATTCTACATATCTAATTTTATTGTGATAACTTAAAGTTAAATTACAATTTTTTAATTTTCCATTGTGGATGATGGAAAATACACATTTAGAAGTTATCTTCTTAAGATTTATACAATAATAATAGTCAATAAATATACAATGCCCTGTGTACAAATTGGGCCCTTGTTGCAAATAAAGATCATGCCTCAAATCAATCTCGAAGGTGGTTTGATTAATTACTTTTGGTATTGGGAGTAAATAGTATCCTTTATAAGAATCATCATGAAGTGGTAATTTAATAAGAGTATGGATTATATTGTCTCTTGTTGAGCAAAATATTTTACTATTTGTCCATAAAACTTCAGGGTTATTTGATACTAATTTTATTGTTTTTGGTAAGTTTCGTATTACGTCTGTCATTAAAGAAGTATGAACTATCCCTAGTTTACAAAATTCTAGCGATAAGGTTAAACTTTTGATTTTGTTTAATAAACAGATAATATGAATATAAAAATCATATGCTTTGTCATTTTCTGTTAACATCTTAAAGTTTTGTCGGTTAGTCATAAAATTTTTATTAATTGTTTCTATGTTATTTTTGTAGTCCTCTATGAGTTGTTTATTAATATTGATCGAAGTCTCTATATTGTGTTCTATTTTAAAATTATTCTTTTCTACATTTGAAATAATGTCGTCATAATATGCTTTGTCATCTGCATCCATATTTCCTGTAATCCAGCTTATAATATTTCCTAAGCCGTTAATTAAACCCCTTTTATGGCGGTTGTTAAGTCCCCTAAAATACATCAAGTGGAATTGTTCCGTGGTTTCATTAGTTAAATCAGAAAGTACATGATACATCTTATGATCCTTAAAATTAATTAAATGAGTTTGAATATTTGAAATTTCTTTATGTAATAAACTTAAATTATAAAAGTGGTATGTTTCATAAAATTTATTAATTACATTAATATTATTTATTGAGTAATGAAGCAGTCCAGGTGAGTCAGTCAGATCTACAACTTTGATCATCCGAATCATCGGAAGTAGTGTCAGTAATGTTAACGCGTAAAGAGTCTTCATCATCTGAAACAGAATGTTTCTTACGTTTACGTTTGTTAGGTCTCCTAATATTGTCAACATGGGTCTTTAGTTGTCTAGCTCCTTGAATTAAAACATTAACTTTTCTAAATTTGTCCTTACTTTTGATTTTTGATTGGGTATTTTTAAGATATTCATGGTCATTTAGTTCAGGTGGGTCTTCGCGATTTTTATTTAATTTGTCGGTACGTTTTTCTTTTTCTTCAGTAATTTTTGTATGCGTTAATTCGTGTAAGAGTTGTAAGTCATTATGATATTTTTGTACATATAATTCTGTTATATTAAGATCTGTCTTTTTATTATTTTCTGATGTAAATCCAAACGTTATCTCGTTAGGAGTTAATTTTAAATTTTGATTTAATGCATTGTTGTACGCAGTAGTTGCTAGTTTTAGTTTTTGTAAGAGAGAATATGTTTTTTGTTTATATGAAGTTAGTCTAAGTAACTCTGTTAATGTTAAATGTACTCTATTTAATAATCCTAGTGAATTTGAATGATTTGTTGAAGTATAATGTAGATTTATATCGTTATATTTGCAAAACTGAAACAGAATGTTTCTTACGTTTACGTTTGTTAGGTCTCCTAATATTGTCAACATGGGTCTTTAGTTGTCTAGCTCCTTGAATTAAAACATTAACTTTTCTAAATTTGTCCTTACTTTTGATTTTTGATTGGATATTTTTAAGATATTCATGGTCATTTAGTTCAGGTGGGTCTTCGCGATTTTTATTTAATTTGTCGGTACGTTTTTCTTTTTCTTCAGTAATTTTTGTATGCGTTAATTCGTGTAAGAGTTGTAAGTCATTATGATATTTTTGTACATATAATTCTGTTATATTAAGATCTGTCTTTTTATTATTTTCTGATGTGAATCCAAACGTTATCTCGTTAGGAGTTAATTTTAAATTTTGATTTAATGCATTGTTGTACGCAGTAGTTGCTAGTTTTAGTTTTTGTAAGAGAGAATATGTTTTTTGTTTATATGAAGTTAGTCTAAGTAACTCTGTTAATGTTAAATGTACTCTATTTAATAATCCTAGTGAATTTGAATGATTTGTTGAAGTATAATGTAGATTTATATCGTTATATTTGCAAAACTGTTGAACAAGATTATTTTTCATTTCTGTACCTTGGTCTAGTGTGATTTGTATAGGTGTTGGATAATATGTAAAATAAGTTTGTAAACAGTCACAAATGTTTATTGCATTATGCGTTGGTATTATTTGTGTAAATAGTCTTTTTGAAAAAGTGTCAACGGCTGTAAATATGAGTTTATTGTCGTATTTCAATATGTCAATCATTAATTCTTGGAACGGTTTTTCTGGAGTAGGTGTCAGTTGGTATTTTGTTTTAAGTGGTTTTCTATCATACTTAGTTTTTTTACAAATTTCACATTTATTGATATATTCCGTAATTTTGTCTTTCATATTTGGAAAGTAAATTTGTCGTTTTAATTTCTCTAATGTTTCCAATATTCCGCGATGTTGTGTCTTGCCTAAATGATAGTTTTCAATTGTTTCAATTTGTTCGTTCAGTGGTTCAATATCTTGAATGAAGTTAAAATATCGTTTAATTTTTACTGTTGGAAATTCGTCCTCTATTATCTGTCGGATCTCATTAAAATATTCATTGTAGATTTTGTCTAATGTCTGCATGTTGCTAGAACAGTAAATTCCATAAGTTTTGTTTGGTTCAAGTATTTGGTATAGTAAAGTTTGTAAATCATCTTTTTCCGTAAAAATTAGTTCATGTCGTTTTTTGTTTCCAAATGGTTTTGTAAACTTTATTTCGTCTTTATTTCCTCTTTTAATAATTATTTGATGATTTTCAACATTTATACATTTGTCAGGGTCACAGATTCCAAATTGTTCCCTACTTGATTCCTGAGAATGTATGGTCTCTAAATCAGTTTGTTGTTCTTGTTGGTTGGTTGTCATGGGAGTTGGTATGTGTAGGTCTTCCATGATTGCGTCATATTGCGAATCTTCAATCGCTGGATTATCTAATAAATTGTCAATGTCCATCTGTTCTGATTCGTTATGGTTAATTTCCGCTATATTTCGCGAGAGTGCGTCTGCTACATAATTAGTTTTACCGTTAACGTGCTTTATGTCAAATTCAAACTCCTGTAACTTCCATACCCATTTCATAATGCGTGTGTTTCCGTTTTTCATTGTAAAAATCCATGTCAATGGTTTATGGTCCGTTTGTAGTAAAAATTTATTCCCATATAAGTATGGCTTAAAATGTTGAGTAGCCCAAACGACTGCTAATAATTCCTTCTCTATAGTGCTATAGTTATACTCCGCATTTTGTAGTACTCGTGAAGCGAATGCTACAGGGTGTTCTATATTATTTTCATCTTTTTGAGATAGTACGGCTCCTAGTGCTTGGTTACTTGCGTCTGTTGTCAAAATAAATTGTTGTTCCCAATTCGGATAATTTAAAATGGGAGTGTTTGTCATTAAGTCTTTTAATGTTTTACATGCGTCATGTATTTCTTTAGTTTTGTAAATTTTTGCATAACCCTTAATAAATTTTCGATAATATCCGGACATACCCAAAAATTGTCTTGTCGACTTTTCGTCATGGGGTATCGGGAAATTAATTATCGTTTCGATTTTAATAGGGTCAGTTTTTAAACCTTCTGCTGTGACTATGTACCCTAAAAATTTTAATTCGGTTTTAAAAAATTCAGTCTTGTCTAACTGAATAGAAAGTCTGTGTGTTTTAAGTACTTCGAAAACTCGTTCTAGATCTTTTAGATGTTCATCTTCATTTTTGGAAAAAACAATAATGTCGTCGATGTATATTAATGTATTTGGTATATTAGCGATTAGCATGGTCATAGCACGTTGAAAAGTGGGTGGCGCGCAACTTAAACCGAAAGGCATTCTGACAAATTCAAAATGTCCATTTTCCGTTGAAAACGCGGTTTTTGGAATGGACTTTTCGTCCATTTCTATTTGGTGAAAACCGGATGTTAAATCTATCGTTGATAAGATTCTTGCTCCTCTTAATCGATTCAGCAAGTCTTCTATGTTAGGCAACGGAAATTTGTCCTTTATAGTCATTTGATTTAATTTGCGGTAGTCTATGACCATTCTTATCTTTTTTTGACCGCTAGCATCCATCTTTTTCGGCACTATCCAAAGTGGCGAGTTGTAAGGTGAATTGCTAGGTCTTATTATCCCGTTTTTTAATAATTTTGATACCTCTTCATTTATTTGTTTTTTAAATTGTTCGGGATATCTGTAATTACGAGTATAGACGGGGTTATCATTAATTGTATTAATTTTATGTTTTAGTAAATTAGTTGGCTTTAGGATTTCATTTTCCTTTTTTATTATTTCGCCGTTTTTACTTATTATTTTCACTAGTTCGTCGGTATATTTTTTATTTATATGAGAATGACGGATCACGTTTTTTTTTTCCTTTGTGTCGGTCATTAAATGAACTTCGTGATTTATTTTTGTTTTATATATTTTATTGTTTATAGTTATATTTGTATTATTGCAATCAATATTAACGTTTAATTGTTGCATTGTTTCGTAACCCAATAGGATGTCGAATTTAGTCGAAAAAGGAAAAATTAAAAAGGTTGCATCGGAATTGATTCCTAACGACGGTGACAGGTTTAGGTTGACACTTAGTGTTCCTTCTGCTCTCCCGGTAGGGGTTTTTATTACGAAGCATTCCTCTTTAATAACCGCATCCTTGGGTACGATCTTTGGATTTATATAATTTTTGGTAGATCCCGTATCGATCAACCATTTATGATTTTGTTTATCTATTATACGCGGTAAATTAATATTATCCGATTCGCGATTTAATTCATATTCTATAATTGATTTGGCAATTTTATCCGATTCGCGATTTATTTCATATTCTATAATTGATTTGGCCTCGTCCGTTTTATTTTGTATTATCGCGTTTTTTAAATCCGATCCGGCGGGTCGTTGGAGTCTTGGCCTAGTCCTAAAAAATGATCGAACTTGTTTTCTAGGTTACTTAATTTGTCAGTAAGTTTTTGTATTATTGCGTCTTTGTCCTCGTCAACTAGATGAACACGATTAGAAACTGTTCGCATTGATACCGTTTGCGATTCTCCTAATTTTTCTAATGGCGGTTCAATTTGTTTTTGCTTATATTGTGCCGACGATGGTTTGTTAAAGTAGCGATATTGGTCTTGGGGATCCCATTGTTGGTTATAAACGGGTTTTTGATTGTAAGTTGGATTACTTGGACGAATATAATTTTGTTGATTATAATTATAATTTGGATGGTTATATCTGTCATGTTTATAATAATGTTGATTTTGTTGATAGTTGTTGCGATTAGGTTCATACTGTCTTTGTGGATTGTTTTTATTAAATTTGAAATTTGGATCAAAATGTTTACCCTTATAGTTAGAATTCGATGTTAAGTTTTTTTCTTTCCTATGTTGTCCGTAAATTCGATGGACAATATGAGATGCGGAATTTCGTAAGATCTCATCAATGTCTTCTAAAGTGTCAAATTTAATGTGATAAATGAAATCGGTTAGTTGCGGATTTAAATTGTGTACGGCGTGATGTGATATCTGTCGGTCGTATCTAGCCATCTCAGCGAGTTTGTCTTCTATCTCAGGGTCGGCATAGACTCGAGCGTATAAATCGCAACGTTTTTTACTAAGTCTGTCTAAATAGTCATGTGGGTTTTCATGCGCGTGTGAATTTGTATTTAAAATTTCGGCTATTAATTGTTCGCGAGTTCTAGTATCCTGATATTTCTTTTTTAAAAATTGTAAAATGTCCGTTACGCTTTTAAATTCTTTGTCATATGTGGCAATTTTTGCTTTGCCCTTTAATTTCGTTAATAAAGTCAGAACTAATTTAGAATGATTTGTGTCGCAATGAGAATTGTTATCTTTGCAATATAAGTCAAAAATAAAGTTTGTATTTCGAATAAAATCAACCAATAGTAACGGGTCACCATCATACTCCGGTATTAACTTGAAGTCGTGATCCTTAATTTCCATATTGGTCATACTAGTTTCGTTTAATAAAAAATTATCTAAGTTTTCAATTGTAAGTGGAGTAGAATTGTTAATTTGTCGAAGTTGGTTTAATCTTTCTTTTAAATTTGGCATATAAATGAAATAAACTTAAAGATAAATTATAAAGTATACATAGTAATAATAATAAATTTAAAATTTGAAATAAAAGTAATTGTAAATAAAATGAATTTAAATTTAATTATATTAGTATAATTTATTCTGCATCTATGTGATCTTCAGTGAATTAAAGTTTTTTTGAGTTAGAAGATCCGTAATTTAACAATTTTGTTCGTGACTCAGGTAACAATATTTAAAAATATTCAGATAACTGGGATACCTCTGTAGCCGTGGAGAACGCTTGCTGTACCTGTACACGCAGTGGCGATTCTTCCTCTAGGCGGAGAGTAGTGGTCTTGCTGCTTCTGGTGTCGTCTTCTCGACCCAAAGCTCCCGCAATGTCACTAGTGTATATCCTCGATATCTGCCCAAGTCCCTATATTCGTACGCCAGTTAAAGGTTCTGAACGTATCTAATACTTTTTAAAAACTATATTATGAATGATACATAGAATACATGTAAATAAATGTCAACTAAATAGCGATATTAACTGTTCAAATGTCTACGGACGAAAAGGCCCCTCCCTTTGGTCTGGAACGGTTAAATAGGATCAGCCATGCTGATGCTATTTCTCTAGAATTGTTTACTGTTTTTCTGGTCACCTGCAGCCACCTGCATCTTATAGTGCATAACAATTCTAGCTAATTGATTATGATTCTAAGTATTGTTTACGCATTTACTCGGGAGCCACCTGTAACTATATATATATATATATACTAGCTTTTGCCCACGTCTTTGCTCGCGTGGAATTTGGTCTGCCATATAAAGTTTCGTGACAGACCATTTTAAATAAATAATTTCATTTTTTTTAACTATAAGTTACTTGTACTTCCGAAATTTAAGATGTCTTCAAAACTGATGGATTCCATACATTTTTGAACCCCTGTTATATTAAGGGGGAAACCCTCGGGGGTGGAATTGTCCAAATTCCTTTCTCAGTGCTCATTTAAGCTTTACAAAAAACCTATATATATATTTTCCACGAATCGGCCAGGAAGGACCACGCGAATATCACTAAAATCTTTTTCACACTCTCCAATACTCTCTTATCTTCCTGGACTCTTCCTCTCGCTCCTCCTTAGTCCATTTTCTCCCTCGTCTCTTCTTTCTTCCTGCAAGAAGCTCTCTATCATAGCAGTCCTCATCCTTGATTTTTAACCTATCCAGCTCCTCTTTTATTTGGATCACATATCTACCTATACCCTTATAGCTTAATACTTTATCAACGATTTTTTTGTTCAGCCTCTTATGGTTCATTCTGACCATGTGACCGTAGAACGTCAGTCCCCTGGTCCTAATGACTGTTTCAAGATCTTCCAAATTTGTGTATATACATATATATTATACTCATAACTTACAAATCCAACAAAAGAGGCGTTTTAAATTATGCATGCTAATTACAAGCAATATATTGTATGCATACAATTTAATCCTGTAGATTTATACTATAGATTACATAATAGATACAAGTATAATAAAAAACAATTATAAAAAGTGAGTAAGTAAATAAAAGAATACTGAAAATGTACCCATACAAAATTAATTATGTACAAACAGAAATACGAATATTGTTAATGTTCAGAGAAAAAAAAAAGAATCATCCAAGCTGGAAAAAATGTTTGCTACAATACATATATAAGTTAAGGGTCGTCAGAAATATTAAATAAACAAAAAAAAGATTTTGAAGAAACCACTTCAGAATGTTAGTTTAAATAATTTTATGCCCCTCCCTGCCAGTTTACGATCAGTCCTCGTAAGCTATTAATTACATTATATATAGCACACACAGCATGGTATATATATATAAGTTAAGATGAGACTAATACCTGTATAACCACTAATGCCAAACTGTTGTAAACAAACATTGTAAATATTATATATAGAGGATAAGACGAATAAAGTCAGTGTTTAAACAGCCTTCGTGAGAGTTATTTCTAGCCCAACTTCTTCTTTTTTTTTACATTCTGTGTCCCGAAGCTCTTAAGTGGTGCCGAAACCCGGTAACGTTTTAGAAGCGAGATCTCCGACCTGGATAAGTTCAATGGTGATATCGGGGAACTGAACCACTTCATTAAAGGCGGGGACGGAATAATGAGCAGTATCCAATCCCAGGTGGCCGTGGATCTTTTAGAAGAAACGGACGCTAAAAGATTACGAGTGACCCTGGCACGTCGGGTCAGGAGGAGCGTCCTGAACTTAATCCAGGCCGATGAAGAGACTTCATGGCCGGTGATCAAGGAAAGGTTAAAGAAGACTTATGGAGGAGGGCGATGGGCCCCCGAAGAGGACATGCTTCAGATGTTTCGTGAAGTAAAGAGGACGAACCAGTCGAACGGCCAGTACGCCGGAGGACTCCTTGCAAAGTTAAACAAAATTAACGATAAACTGCGGGAAATAATGGAAACCAGCGCATTTGAGGCCTGGGTGGTGTTCATGACAACAGTTCTCAAAGTACCATTGGCCAGGGAAACGGGGGGAAAGGATGGTCTCCCCAGGGACAAAACATTCGTAGAATGCTCAAACACTCCATCATCACTATTTGGTCGAAACCTGGAGTTCAGGAAGAGCAAATATGTCGCGTGCTGAAGGTTGCCTTTAAAGCGGGAGCGACCCATTACCTGTATGTTGGCAATGCGACGGTGTGGGATAAAATACGCAACTTGTGGCGACTTGAGAAAATAGGGATAGATAGGACGTTTATCCGATGCCGATTGATGGTGGAGACTATTCGTGATCAGGACCAGCAAAAGGATGTAACGACAGCATATCATCAAGGTAAGACGAACCACACAGGTATCAATGAGACGTTGGCGGCTCTAAAAAGGAAGTATTACTGGGTGGGGATGCGGAAGACGGTGGAAGAGTTAATAAGGGACTGCCACATTTGCCATACGGCTAAATATGACCGCCACCCTCCCGTAGGATTACAAACCGAGACGCGGACACCGACGGTACCGCTGACAGATCTTCAAATAGATACCTTTACGTGGAGAGGGTTTAAATGGGTTACGATATTGGATACCTTTTGCAAAACGGCCATGGCCCATCCAGTAAAAGAGAAGTCGGCAGCGGCGGTGAATGCCCTACAGACATGGTTTTATGGGGTGCCAAACACGATCTCCGGACGGGGGCAGGGAGTTTGATAATGCGCTTTTGCGACAGGAGATGAAGCGGTTGGGAATAGAGTGGCACTGGAACACGCCTGGACATTCAAAAATCCCGGGGAGGGATCGAACGTCTCCATAATACGTTCGGGGAACATCTCCGAGTATCCCACGCAGAAAAAGGGTTGGAAGCGGATGACGCGATGCCTCGAGCAATAGCAGCATACAACGACTCCATCCATATGGCCACCGGGTTTTCCCCTTTCGAAGCTCTTTTTGGGTTACGCGCACGAAGGAGAAACGAGGGAGATACGGTTGTGGACGAGGGAATGGCCGAACAACTAAATATAAACAGATTAGAGCTCGAGAGACACTGGGGTAAACCGCATAGACGAATGGCCGCGGAGAAGAGTAGGAGAGTAGCGCGTGAGAATGAGGGCGTAAAAGATATCATGGGGACGATCAGAATAGGCACGATTGTTTATAGGAAGATGGTGTCGAATCGGGCGAAGGAGCTCCTCAGGTACGAGGGTCCATTCAAAGTGATTACGATTAGGGAGCACAATCTTGTCACTGTTCAGAGTCTGGTTGAGCCCAGGAAACGGAGAACCGTTCATATCGAACAACTGAAGGTGCCGGCAGGGGAGGCCCGATCATAAAATTGTATTTATTTCATTTTGTTATTGGATATTTTTTTTCTCTCTCTTTTGTTTTTAGGAATATAGCTATATGTAGAAGTATATTTTTTTTTTGGTTTTGTTTCGTTGTCATTGTAAATAAAGTTTCGGTATAAGACTTATATTGTGTATATCCAGTGATGTCAGAGATTAAGATAGTATTAAGTTGGTTTTGTAAGTGTAAAAATTGTTATATTTTTTTTTTTGTTGGTTGAGTTTAGCTTATACTATATTGTTGTAGAAAATTTTTTTTTAGAGTTTAAGAAGATGTTCGTAAACTGGCAGGGGCGAGTTAAGATGAGACTAATACCTGTATAACCACTAATGCCAAACTATTGTAAACAAACATTGTAAATATTATATATAGAGGATTATAAGACGAATAAAGTCAGTGTTTAAACAGCCTTCTTGAGAGTTATTTCTAGCCCAACTTCTTATATATATATATATATATATATATATATATATATATATATATATATATATATATATATAAGTTAAGTGTATAAATAGTTTAGATGATAAGTAAATACAATTAGCTCTTTGTACCAAGTCAAGTTTTTGTATTCGATTTCAATAGCAGGTGTTGAATATATTATTGGTTAGATATTATTAAAAGCAGCTTATTGCAAACAGTGTGTGATATTAATTCCCAATTTTTCCTATATTTAGGAATAATTCAGTCTAATCATAACTTATAGATAGATAGATAGATAGATAGATATAAAATGCTCTTTATTAAATTATTTACAACTGTTCTTTTTTAATTTTATTTAATCATAACTTATATATATATATATATATATATATATATATATATATATATATATATATATAGAGAGAGAGAGAGAGAGAGAGAGAAACAATGAAAGTTGTTATAAACTAAAACAATAAAAAGTAAAGAAATAGAAAAAAATATTAACAAACAAAAAATAAAAAAGAATAAATCTTTTTTACCCTATACCAGATCTTCTGCAATTTCACGTTTATGAATTAATTTTTGTCATCTCAGCCTTAGCTACAGGAATCCCAGAGGTGACCACCACCTCACAGGTCCTCCATTTCTTAGAACTATTTCTACATAAAATTATTTATAATTATAAATAATTTGGAACTATTTTTCATCAAGGTATCTGCTTTATATATTATAAAATGTCCTATTATACATAAAGAAATAATTAAAAATGATAAAAACAAATTGAAAGCAGTTTACCTCAAACCAATTGATAGTGCAACAGTTTACTAGAGTTGGGTAAGTTCTGATCCATCGCCTGAAAGCTTCTCCAATTGGACTGAAGCACAACAATAGGTGCAAATTTTTCATACACCTGTCACGGAAAAACGAAAATACTCGGTAATTTGGATAATTCGCGTGTTTGTCCCCACCTTGCGCTGCAAGTCTTACACTCTGCAAATGTATAAATATTTAAATAAAATATTTTAAATAACTCCCTTAACAAATCTTATTTTTTATGATATATTTAATTATTTTACTATAAATTAATGGAAAATGAATGTTTGAAAATAATGCATAAATATATTTTTCATATTATGAATTTTCGCGCGCACACACACACACACACACACACACACACACACAGACACACACGCACACACACACAGACACACACGCGGATAGGTACGGGCCTATTAGCGTCTTTTGAAGATTTCCACCTACCCACGTAAAAAAACAAAACAAAAAAAAAACAACAACATATATTTGCATGTAAATAAATATCTTAAACCCAAATGGAGAATCCTTGGGAAACAAACTTTGTCAATCCCCTTCCCCGGTAGTCTTTCCAACAACAGCAGATGAACTTAACTCATTTTTTTTGTCTACCTCCTCTAACAATTTACAAACAACTTCTCCTAATTTTTCGTTAATACCATCATTCAACTGCAATTTTGATTTCTCCTATATTTCACTCACCAACCTTATTTCCTCCCTTATGAAATCCCATTCCAACTACATAGACTTTGACGGGATTCCCGTCAAGTTATTAAACATATGGCTCCTCGAAATTTTACTTGTTCTCCTCTTCATATATAATTTCTCCCTACAAAAACAATATACCCCACCTCCTAGAAAAAGTTGTAGTGCATCCCATAAACAAGTCCTCCAACCCTACAACCCCAAAAGACTATTGCCCTATCTCTCTACTCTCCAACCTTTCCAAACCTCTCTAAAGAATAGTTTAATCCCAAACGTCAAATTTTCGTGAACAGTCAAAACTTCTTTCCTCAATCCCGCTACCGTCCTGGTTTCTTTTCACAATCTGCCCTTGTTAAAATCACCAGTGACATACATACCGCTATGGAAGAAAAAAAACTAATTGTACTTTTACTACTCGACTTTTGTAAAGCTTTCGATTCGCTGAACCATTCCATACTTTTTCTAAATTAAAATCATTATCCTTTTCCCACAGTTCCTTTCACCCTCAGGCAACTGGGAGAAAAGATGTATGAATTCGGCCTTAATTTTTGGGTGCTTTTTGTAGACTTTGAGAAATCGTAAGATTCAGTGATCAGGAAGGAGCTATACCGTACAATGGAAGAGATGGGTACCCCTAGAAAGCTGATTGCTTTAACGAGATGCACTATGGAAGGGGATACAAGCCAAGTGCGAATAAAGGGAAATATTAGTGGACCGTTCAGTGTCAACTAAGGGCTAAGGCAGGGTGACGCATTGGCGCCACTACTTTTTAACAAAGTCCTCCATAGAATAATAAGCAGGACAGGATTGGATCATGGCGGGACGGTATTCACAAGAATGGTACAAGTACTAGCTTACGCTTATGATGTGGCCATTATCGGTAGATCACTAGCCAGTGTAGAAGAGGCTTTTATAAAGATATACCAAGAAGCTAAATACATGGGTCTCAGGGTCAATAAGAATCAAACAACAATGATGTGCATCAGGAGAAAAGACACGGTCCCAGAGCAAGTACAGGTAGGAAACTGCACCTTCCAGGTTGTCCCTACCTTTCAATATCTGGGATCTACTATAACTGAAAGCATAGTACGAGGAGGCTGAAATAAAGAACAAACTTGCAGGAGCAAACAGAGCGTACTTCCTCGCCAAAATTATAAGGAGTAGGTTATTAAGCCGTGCTACGAAAATGAGGGTCTACAAATGCCTCATACGGCCAGTAGCATCCTATGCGTGTGAGACGTGGACTCTCAACAAGTCCGATGCACATAAGGTGGAGCGCTTCGAAAGAAAGATCCTGGGACGAATAATAGGACCTATCAAAGAAAATGGATCCTGGCGACTGCGTCGGAATATGGAGTTGTATAGGGAATACCAGGATCTCAGCCTTTCTAATTTTGTCAAAATGCAGAGAGTACAATGGCTCGGATACGTTATTAGGTTGGAGGATGGGAGGTGTCCTTCGAAGGTCTACAAAAATAATCCAGTTGGGACCAGACCTAGGGGAAGGCCTAGATCTCGGTGGAGGGACAATATACTAAAAGACATTATACAAATAGGAATAAATACATCCCAAGCTGCAGATAGACAATCCTGGGGCAAAATGGTTGAGCTGGCGTCTTTCGTGCCACTAGAAGAAGAAGAAGAATCCTACTCAGAGTGTAAACAACTCCCAGATACTATATAAGGAGGATTATATTGTGAATAAAGTCAGTTATAACCGATCTCATGAAGTGTATTTATATTGAACCTTTTGTTTTTTCTTAACTCAAAATCATTGAGTGATGAGCAATTCCTTATTTTTATTTTTCCATTCATATAATTTTCTTTTTTTAATATATTTTAGTGAAACTATTACATCATTTTAAAATTAATTATTATTCAGACTTCAATCATTTTAATAATATATCTATTTAAATTCTAAATAATGCGTAAAACTTCTGAAATATTTGCAATAATAGCTTACTGACCTCAATGATTTCAATTACTTCGTCGAGCCCGAAAATGTTGGGAACTTCACCCGTGTTCAGCAATACATCAATGTCTTGTAAAAACACTTCGTTTTTAATTTGAAAATCGCTGAACATAAATGCATGGGGTCTGTTTTGGACTCCAACATATTTTAATAATCCCTTAATGTTCTCATGCCACTCGTCAGCCCCTAAAAAAAATAAAAATAATATAAACGGCTTATAATTTCTCTATTTACACGTGATTTTTCTGTAGTGATGATATTTGAAATTTCCTAATAAAGTTAGGGCATAGAAATCAATACGGTTATACATACCGTAGTTTTGAGTAATTTTCGGGGAAAAAATGGGCATTTCGTACACAAAGGCAGCCAACTTAACAAGTGACTGTCTCCCACAACCACTTATACCAACTAATAAACCATAGCCCCCAGGAATTGACATAATTCGACAAATGTGTGCAAGATGAGTAACGGCATATCTGAAATTTAATTAATTAAATGGACAATTATTGCTTAAATATTCGACTTGAGTTTTATAAATTGAAAAACAAATATTATATATATATATATATATATGTAAGATTTGTTGGAATCCTTACTGAAAGAGTACGATGTTAAGCTTCGTTCTGCTTATTTGATTAAAGCTATCCAGTGCCTCCTGCATTGCTGTTACAAATCTTTCACGCGGTACGATTTCTTCATATTTCTTATCCTTGTCGTCTTCGTAACTCAAAACGTTTGTGAAAATTAGGTTTTCAATACGGTCAACCTGCAATTAAAAAAAATTAATGCTATTTAGAAATAATAGAATTTTATTTGTTTATTTAATATATACCAGTTCTTAATCTTTTTTATTTATTAGAATACAGACGAGTAAATTCTTATAACTTTTCTCTTTTATGTGCTTATTTTATCACTGTGAAATCACTGTTTTTTTTGTATAGGTTTTAAATCAAATTAAACTTGCATTAATATAAAGTTTTCTATTTCAGGAACCTAAACTGGTTATTTGATTAAGACTGTCATTTTGTAAGGCACCAAACATATATAATTTAATTTGCATTATTATATACATATAATTTATACTAATATTTTTCAATTTTACTTATCTGAGTAATATATCTAAGGTATTATAACATAACATAATGTATCAAACAAAATATATCTAAAAAAAAAACCATACTTCTCTAATTTCTGGATTATCAGTTTTTCTAGTTAATACCATATCGAGTTGTTCTTTGAATGTATCTTTTACTACTATTTCAATGAATTCCACAAGTAGCTCTCGATCTTTTTGGTTTACGAGACGGTCATAAAAAACTCGCAGCAGTTCATGACACCATAATCTAAAAAAAATATGATAGATATAAATATATTATATCGTAAACATTAATGAGATTAATTGTGAGAAAACGTTCCCCCAAGGGATGGCCTAACTGTCTAGCATTTAGTAACACATATAATAATATATTTTATATACGTTATTGGTATGAGGTATTTCATTGTTAAGCCCTTCAGTATTTATAAGATTTTACCTCACCGTCAATATGATCACCGAACCGTGATTGCGTCAGAGTAATTAAATCACGTTACCTTGTCTGTATCCTCTGCTGAGGCCAACGGTCATAGATGGCACCACTATTATAATCCAAACTCTAAGTGGCATTCATTATAAACCAGCCAGTACAACCTCGGGCCAATGCAAACTTCTCGTACAAAGCATCTGACAAAACCGCCATCATAAATGGCAATTAAAGACATTTATGGAATGCTGGCGCCTGAGAAGTGAAAAACATTCGAAACTGAATCATATTATAAATAGCGCAGATGCAGACGATTTGGGGATGGTAGAG